>PVLA01005430.1:0-145716 GCA_004027455.1 Hydrochoerus hydrochaeris | reverse complement strand
AGCATTGGAAACAGGAGATCCCTAACGTTTGGGCGGAGGACAATCTCCCAGGCCTAGCGATACATCAGATTCCCTTGGTCATAGAGGTCCTCCCACAGACAACCCCAATCCAGCTAGAGCAATATCCTATAAGTCTGCAGGCACACCAAGGCATTGCTAAGCATATAGCAAGGCTAAAAGAATATAATATCTTAAAACCCTGTGTCTCTTCCTGGAATGCTCCGTTACTGCCTGTCCAAAAGCCTTGAATCCAAGATTACCAACCAGTGCAGGATCTCCGAGAGGTAAACAAGTGAGTCGTGACTCTCCACCCTACTGTGCCCAACCTCTATATGTTGCTAAGCCTGCTGAGCCCAGATCGAACTTGGTACTCTGTACTGGACCCGAAGGACACTCTCTTTACCCTGCCCATCGCTCTGGTAAGCCAACCCATTTTTGCCTTTAAATGGACTGATCCAGTGTCAGGAGTGTCTGAACAACTAAGTTGAACATGCCTACCTCAGGGATTCAAAAATGCGCCCACCCTATTCGATGAGGCCCTGGCCAGAGATCTCATAAACTACAGAGAGGAGTAGCCCAATGTAATACTGTTGTAATATGTTGATGACCTACTGATAACCACTGATTCTCATAAAAAGTGTATAAGTGCCACTGAGGCCCTTTTGTGGACTCTAAGTAAGCTAGGGTATAAAGTTTCTGCTAATATGGCCCAGCTCTGTCAGCAGTGTGTAACCTAACTGGGGTACCAAATTCATGAAAAAAAAAAAAAAAAAGGAACATAGCTAAAGGAGTATTAACTCAAAGCTTGGGACCTTGGCAATGTCCAGTGGCCTATCTATCCAAGAAACTTGATAATGTGGCCACTGGGTGGCCTCCCTGTCTGCGAATAGTAGCTGCAGTGGCCTTATCGGTAAAGGAAGCCCAAAAGTTGACTTTTGGACAGAAGCTTATTGTTCCCTCACACTTCCTGGAAACTCTAATCAAGGCCCTGCCAAGCCGATGGCTGTCCAATGCCAGGATTATGCATTATCAGGCCCTACTTCCAGACCCTGCCTCCAATGGTTACAAGACAACTGCAGCATTGAATCCTGCTGTGTTGCTGCCTGATGGTGATCCTTCTATGTCTCTCCATGACTGTTCTGAGGTAATTGTTCACCTCCAAAGTCTCTGACAAGATTTGACTGGCGAGCCCTTGCCTGAGGCTCCCTCGTACTTCTCTGACGGGAGTAGCTATATCCATCAAGGTAAGTTATTACTGATTCCCAAGTTTTGTGGAGCAAGCCCTGGAGCCAGGTACATCTGCTCAGAAGGCTGAGCTTATTGCTCTCACCGAGGTTCCCAAACTGGCAGAAGGGAAGTGAGTCAATATCGATACTGACAGCAGATATGCATTTACAATGGCCCATGTCCATGGAACCATTTATCAAAAACAGCCTGTTGACCTCTAGGGGACAAAAGATCAAAAATGCCCCCCAGATACTTGATCTACTGACCACCATCTGGATGCCAGAAAAGGTTGTAACTATACATTGTAGGGCCCATGATCCTGTTATAAGGGGAAACAACTTGGCAGATGCCAAAGCCCGAAAGACAGCTACAAAATCAGTGGGGACCGAGATGGCCCCAACATTATTGTTGATTCCTCCCACTTTGTTGGAACCTGTGTATACTCAAAAGGACCTCCATCTAGCAACCCAGCTCCAAGCCAAGCCTAATATCCCTGGAGGCTGGTATCAGCTGCCCGACAAGCGAGTCCTATTGCCAGAGGCACTCAGGAAGGAACTTATTCAGCAGGCTCATAGGTCAACTCATTTGGGAGATCAAAACTGGCTGATCTCTTTCAGAATGATATTTTATTCCTCAATTGTCCAAGCTTGCCCAGTCTGCAAGCCTCAGGTGCCCACAATGTCAACTTGTAAATCCAAAGCAACAACTGCCGATTGAGACAAAGCATTTTCAAAGAACCGTGCCAAGAGAACATTGAGACATAGACTTTACTAAAATGGAAAAGCCAGGGCAACAAGGACATAAATATTTATTGGTAATGGTAGACACTTTCACTGCAGGGTAGAAGCATACACTACCAAGTCAGAGTCAGCTCTCATAGTAGAGAAAAAAAAAAAAAAAAAAAAAAACCTCTTTTATGAGATTATACCCGGATTCAGCTTGCCTTTATCTATGGGGTCCGATAATGGCCCGGCTTTCATAGCCCAAGTTATCCAAAAATTAACTCAGGTTTTACAGATTGATTGGAAACTTCATTGTGCATACCGGCCTCAAAGCTCAAGACAAGTAAAAAAGATAAATAAGACTTTAAAAATGGTGATAACTAAAATGGCCTTAAAAACTGGTGAAAACTGGGTGAGTCTCCTTCCTTTTGCTCTCTTGAGTGCGCGTTGTACTCCCTATGTTGCTGGAATTTCCCCTTTTGAGGCACTATATGGGAGACCTCCACCCCTCATCTCTAAGATACCCGAGAAAAAGCTTGCTGATCTTGCTAACCAGGACCTTATTAAGTCCCTCCAGGCAATTCAGCCCATCCTGACTTCAACTCACCGCTTATTCAGACAACAGCACCCAGCACCTGAGGCCTCTTCAAGGGACATCGATTGCAGTCTGGCTTCTGAAGATCTGGGGTTGTTTTTCCTTTCTTTTTAAATTTTATTTTATTTTATTTTTAATGGCAGCTAAAGGTATTCAGATTACAGTTAAATTGTGGCCTTTTAAAAGATATGTTCTTGTATTATTTAGAACATGCAAGCCTTATATTTTTAATCAGATAAATATGTATAAAATTAATGAGGTTTTCTGATTATAGATTCATCATGACTTTTCAGTACAATCAATTGTGATATTTACAGTATATGCTAAAATTCAGAGTTTTCCAAATACTGAAATTCTACCAGCATTCTTTGTTAAGTCATGCATGCAAAATTTAAAATTTTTATATTGTCACCTAAAGTTTGCATAAAATATGTTTGAAGTATTTCAAATTTACAGTGAAGTGTAGCATTTTAAGGTAGTGAAAACACATGAAATGATTCATGAAAGAAAATCATTTCAAGGATTTTATTAAAAGTTTTAATGTTGTCTGAAAAGCAAGAGGAAGAAAATTGACTGGTAATAAGTAAAAAAAGAGGGACGTAGAAAGTGGTTTTGTCTTCAAGTAAAATGTCTGGCTGTGCCAGAATGTGAAAGAAGATAGAAAAGCTCAACTTGAAGGTGTGTAGCAAGTTGTAGAAAGATTGAAGAGATGTGAATATTATTTGCCTTCGTTTATAGTACCTGCCAGTAACAGGTTTGAAAAGAAAACAAATCTGTTCAGAATTTGACAGTATTAGATCAGTTTTGGCGATTTATTCATAAGACTGGTGAACCTTTACTGCAAACTGTTTTCATTAAAATGAGATTATACTCTCAGTATTGTTATGCTTGGAAATATGTTACTTGGAATTGGGATGGCTGGATCAATAGGATTAAGTATATCTAGTTTCATAGTAGGAGACCAAAACTATAGACACCTCACTACACCCATTAACCAAGACCTACCTAGCCTTGGCAACTCTGTATCTAAATTAAAAGATTCTCTAAGCTCCTTAGCTGAAATGGTTTTACAAAACCACCAAGACTTGGACTTTCCTTTTCTAAAAGAGGGAGGTCTCCGTTTGGCCTTAGGAGAAACCTATTGCTTATATACAAACCACTCTTGAGTTATTAGACAAAATATTAGACAAAATATGGCTGCCCTTAAGAAACACCTACAGGAAAGGAAACTGGCAAAACAAAATTGGTTTAAACATTGGTTTTCATTCTCCCCTTGGTTGTCCACCCTCATATAAGCAGCCATAGGACCCCTAATAGTACTTTTAGTCAGTGTAACTATCGGTCCCTGTATCATAAATAAACTGGTATCTTATGCAAAAGGCCGAATACAAGCTGTCAAGCTGATGATCTTAGCTACCCAGGGTTATAAGCTAGTACCTGTAGATTCAACTATGAGCCAATGATTTGGCTCACTGACAAAAATCAGTGGGGAATGTTGTAATCTAACTCAAACACCACCATTCTGTTCTGTATGAACCACACCATTTGACCTTAAAAAAAAAAAAAAGGATGTCCTGTCTCCTCAGGAATGCACAGGTGTGGCGCCCCCTACATCTTTGTGGTTTTTTTTCCCTTTATAAACCACCCCCAAATCTTAGCCTAGTTGCACAGCAGTATAAATTCCACCCTCACTCTGTGTCGCTGGATACCAGCCTAAATAAATAAGCGCTCTCTTCTTTTCCCTCCAAGATATCTTGGCCTTTTTATTCTCTCTGCCTTTTTATAATTTTCATTTTATTTTTGGGTGCAGCCTTTTGGGGTACAACTTTAGGTACCTAAGGTTTTCTTTTTCTTTATAGCAGTTTATCTGTGGCTTTAACATGTCTTTAAAAGTAATTCATACAAGGTTTAAATACATTGCCATGAAAGTATCTAAACTAAGCAATATCCAACATACAATATTCAAAATTATCTTTGCTATTTTCCCATGCTATGAGTAGCCAGAACTATGATTGATAATTTATGATCAGTGGTAAATAGACATACTATGTTTGGCAGTTTCTTTTCTTATCAATTATCCTAGTGTTCTGCCCTCTAAGGTTTAATTTTATTTTAACCGAAGTACATCTTCAGAGCATGTTTGGAGATATTCAGGGAGCTACAACTTTGTATTTGCTCGTGCAAATATTTTCTTTAGTTTGTTTAAGGAATAAAATTCTAGGTTAACAATGACTTTTTACTGTACTCTGAACTTATCATTTTATGATTTCATGGCCTCTTTAATTATTAATGAGAAATCTGTATTTAGTCTGAACTTTATTTCCCTTAGTGAATGTCTTCTACCAGAAGTTGCTGTTCAGACTTAGTGCTTGATTTTCTCAGATGTAGCATAATTTTGAGGGGACAAGTGAGTACTTTATTAAGAGTTGTCCTACAGTCTGAAGTTCAGTTTTCAACATTTGATGAAGAGTATATAATTTATCATATACCAATTGGTATATATAACATATACTAATATATCTTTAAATGTTGATTTTTCCCATTCTCTATTAGCTTCTTCTTCCTGTTACATTCCTTCTTTTTTTGTTTACATTTTTCTTAAATTCATATCTCCATGCATGTTGATCTCTGTGCTGCCTGTTGGTGATTTCCCTACATCTATTTTCCAATTTATCATTTCTGTTACATTTATATCTAATCAACCCTTGACTAAATTCATTAAAAACTTTATATTCTCTATATTTTATTTTAGAAAATCTGTTTTCTATTTTCATATCCAATTATACTGTTCTTTATTTTTGTTATTTTATTATGCTTTCAACATGTGACATGAATGCATTGTATAAATGTGTAATATATAACATTATCTTTCTAAACATTTCTAAGTGGAAAATTCTGCTATTTTTGTATTTTTGTCCAACTAAAATCAATTTTTGCAGTTTCTCCCATCTTTCTAACATCACCAGTATTCTACAATCACAACTCTATGAGAAACCAAAATGATCAGACTAAATTTGGATTTTACTAGAGAGAATTCTAGGGAGGAATTCTTAGGACCAACCAGTAGAATGTCTCCATTCTAAGCTGAGCATCAGAGCATAAGGGTTTGAGACTTACAGAAGTGAATATTCACATTGTTACTAAGTAGATAAAGGAGACAATATGCCAGCTAGTAAGTATTCCAGCCAAAGTACCAATATCATACATCTAGAGCAAACTTTTGAAGTGAGTAGTTTGGAGAATGGAGACCATATAATGACTACAGAGTTAGAGAGAAGTAACTAGATTCCTAATGGTTTTAGTTATAAAACTGAATGATTTTAATAAAAAGTGTATGTATAATTTAGAGATAAGCTTTTGAGTAATAGAAAAGCTAAAGAAAACTTTCAGTACAGTCTCAGGGAATATTCTATCTTCATATGATTCAAGAATTTAGTGGGATCAGCCAGTATATATTTTTCCTTACTGCTCTGGTCTTCTATCCAACTGTGTCAGTTTTACTCCTGGATTGATTCCTTTAACGGTTATAAAATGGCTTCAGAGTTCAAACTTTTATATTCAGATATGAAGATATTCAAAGTGAAAATAAAAGATCTACTAATCAGATTTCACCACAAAGGACTTCATGTTTATAGTGTTTTATGTAGAACTTCATACATGGCCTTGCATTTGTTTGAACTCCAGAAAAAAACTGTATTTATATAGCACCTACTAAGCAACTGAAACACAATAGAAATATGACAAAAGAGTCCAGCAGCAGGTCAATCAAGAATAGATGCATAGTCCGGGGTTTTAGCCCAGTAGCTCAAAAGCTTACCTGGTAAGTGCAAGTTCTTGAGCTGTGAGCTTGATCCCTGGTTTAAAAAAATGAGGAAAAGAAAAGAAAGAATGAAAGAACAAAAGAATGAACGAAAGAAAGAAAGAACAGACGTGTATATTGCTCACTAAATTGTCAAGTTTAAAGTTTTTTTTTTTTATGTAACAGAAACTTGAAAAGACATTTGCTCACAGCCAATGTCTGTGTTGCCCAAATTTATTTTTTTATTTGTTTGTCTTGAGACAGGATCTTGCTGTGTGAGTCAGGCTGGCCTTGAGTTCATATGTAGCCCATGTTGGTCTCAAACTCAAACTCCTGCCTCAGCCTCCCAAGTATTGGTATTACGGGCATGCACCATCAAGCCTGGCTTAAATTGCCGAGATTTAATCATAAAAGCATTAGTGCATTTTAAGGGTTTCTAAGGAAGAAATGGTGAAGCCTTAAAAATACTGAAAACCAACACTCCTCAAAACAAGCCACTGATGTGTATGATTATTTTCATGACAAGTCTGCTTTGTGTACTTTACATTCCCATCCCTTCTGAATATTTTTATGATATATATAGGAAGTTGATTTGGCAAAGTAATTAATCATGTAATGACTACACTTCTGTGTTCAATTACAGTTTTTATGGTTGATTACTCTTTGCAAAAAATACCATTAGTAGTTCTCTTTTACTCCTTTTGCCTTGGGCTGAAGGCCAGGACTAAATGGGTGAGAAAAATACAAGTAATGTATATATGAAATAATTTTTCTAAGGCAGGATGTTAGGGACATAATAATTTTCAGTGTCAGAAATTGTTCGTTTGCTTGGTGGAGCTAAAAGCATATAAACATTTACTAAATATACAATTTCATTACACTACCATCAGCTCTTCATCCCTGAATTTCAAACTTAGTGTTAAAATAAAGAACTTAGAAATGATTTTTAAAAGCCTCCTTACTTTTGCTCAAATGGTTGACAACTGCATCTACACAAAATGCTCGTAATGTTTAAAGCTAAAGAGCTTCAAGAAAGCAGCATCATTTTTGTTAGGCTCATCTTTCAGGAAAGCATCTCATCAAATTTCCATATATGTATGTGTCTCCTAAAAGCACTAAATTATAAAGAAACCCAAGACATTCCTACTTTAGGATGCAATTTTATTTCACTTAGGATTACTTCATTGAATTTATTTGACAAATTTTATTACAGTTACTATATCAAGTCACAATTCTAGGTGATGATAAAATTCATTGGATCAAACTCAGACACATCTCTGATATTATGGAGCTTATGTTTTGGCATAATAAAATACATGTGTACACATATATTTAACAAATACCATATAGAATTTGGATACAAATAAATTAAGCAATTTCTAGATATCATTATTATATGCATAAGAATATAGTATTTAAAAAATGCCCAAAAGAATGCATCACTGAAAAGTTTATACTTTATTAAATATTTGCTTTTCCAAATTACAGGTGCCTCTCTTCTGAAATTGGTAAAAACTGTGGTCGTAGGAAGCTATCCTAAATTATGAAATTATAAGATATTATTTGTTGGATCCTTTTTATGTAAAATGGGACAGTAATAATCTATGATAAATACAGGTATCACAACTGAATTTCTGCTTATTATTGATTATGATACTATGAAAATTAAAACAAGTTTCTGAGAAGCTGAAATTATTAGTGTGTCAGTTTCAATAAAGATCCAGGAAGTAGATATTTCTTTTTAATCTTTAAACATTGTTCTTAGTACATGTTTGCAGTATATAAAGATTATATTCATTATGGGGAGTTGGTACATGTATATAAAATATCTTCTATGGTAGAAATCAAACAAGCTTTTATTTTTTACAGCTAAAGATCCAAGATTGTTAACTTTCAAACATGCAATGTAATTATACTGGTCATATAATCAAAATTTGGATTTAATTTATGATCTTGTTCTTTCTCATATGAAAGTTAAGGGTTTGATAGAGAAAAAAATGTAACTATAAGAGGCGGAATGTAAGTATTGAGCAGGAATCCATTAAAATGGAGCATCAGCCATCCTGAGTCTTTTTTGCTAGAAGTACTTCATAACCTGTGTCTAAGAAGACTGGCTTCTTTTTGATGAAATCCCTTTGATAACCTCGCCTGAGGCAGTTCAAGAAACAGGGTGTTTTTTCTTTTCATGCTCATCATCATGACTTTCTATGTGAACAAGACCTTAGGAAAATGAAATCAGCATCATCTAGAAAGGCAGGAACACAGTATTACCCAAGAGGAAACAGCATACACAAAAAATAATTTTGAGATTTTGCAAGTACATTCAGCCCTTATCCATATTCATGTTCCTTGGTCCACATGCACAGATTTGACCAAACACAGATGGAAAAAAAATTCAAAAAAAAGCTACATCTGCACTGAAAATACACACTTTTATTTTTTGTCAATATTACTTAAAACAGTATAACAATTATTTCTCTAGAATTGATATTGTATTACATATTACAAGTATTTTTAGATAATTTCAAGTATACAGAAAAATTGGAAGATTGTGAATAAAAATGTCACAGTACTCTATTTAAGGGGCTTTTGGTACTGAATGTTTTGCTGTCCTCAAGTGTCCTGGAAGCAATACTTTTTGGATATTAAGGGATCACCTCATACATCAGTAGACCCATTGGGAGCAGGCATGAAAAGAGATTCTATTAGTATTGACTGGGTCAAGGAGATTGGAATTAGACACTAAACTTATAGTGAACAGAGATAGTCAATTTAATGTGTTAGCTTATGACACAAAAAATAGCTCCAGAAAACTCTTGCATGGTTGACTGAAACTTGAACTTACATTTAATGTGGTTGGTATCACATACTTTCGAGGCATAGTTTGGATAAGAAACCATGGCTTCAAGAAATCAGAATATTGGAGTGTATTTAGTTTCTATGCCTTTCACATCAACCCTCAACTCTAGTTCATGGGAAGTCAGGAAGATACTTTGTTCAGTAAGATATCATTATGCATTATGCATGTTAATAAAATGTTCACATGCTGTAACATGCCTCTGGGTGGTCTGATTTGTGTGTCAGCCATGATCGTAAGGGAGGCTGAACTTGAGACAGGCTCATGATTTCATCTGGAGGAAGGCTGGGTCACTGGCAGTATGGGCCATGCAGATGTAAATACCATGACAAGAGGATTTATTTCATGATAAAAACCCCAGAGCCATAAAGAATATTTCAGGCTATAGTGTCTTCAGAGTTAATTGTTCACATAGTCTTCCTGAAGGAAAGGGATGATTAGAAATGCCACTTGATCTGCAAAACTGGGGGAAGACACTAGAGGAAGCAGCCGATTCACAACATATTTCTAAAAGACAGACAGCATATATTGCGTGTGAGATACAAAAATGAGGGAAAGGCCTGTCCTGAATATGAGAGATACATAGATGACAGAGGTGGATGATAGAGATAGAAAGAAAGAAAGAAAGATAGATAGATAGATAGATAGATAGATAGATAGATAGATAGATGATAGATACATAGGAAGACTGATGATAATGAAAAGCCCAAAATGTTATTAACATCACTAAAAAGTGCGTGGTTATTCAATGAGAGGAACAATCTTCTTTGCTACAGTATTAAACAATTGGAGAGCCACATATTAACATGCTCACAAAACAAAACGAATTCAGATTTTATTGAAAAAATAGCATTTCTAGATGAAAGATAGGTGAAAATGTGTGGGATCATGGCTTTTACCATGAGATTTACATGCAACACTACAAGTGCATGCATTCTATGAAGAAAATCATTAAGCTGGACTCTATGAAAATTAAGCATTGCTTCTCCGTGAAAGGTGAATCTTGATCTTCGAGTTTACTGGTTTGAGAAATAGGCTATTTAGTTGAGCGCATTCATGGATTACCTGTGAAGATGTCCCCATGTGCGACTGGCATATAAAATACCAAACTAGCTACCCGTGGTGGCTCACACCTGTAATCCCAGCACTTGGGAGGCTGAGGCAGGAGGATTGTTGGAAGTTTGAGACCAGCCTGGGCTACAAAGTGAGCTCAAGGCCAGCCTGAACTACATAGAGAGACCCTGTCTCAAAAAGACAAAAAAAAAGGTACCAAACTGAGGGGGTAATTTGTGCAGATTGTTGGAGACACAATCCAATGGGGTGGGAGAAAGGGGGGCACAGTAGCAAGAAGACAAAGCCCAGGAGCATGAGCTCTGTGACTCTTGCACTTTCTTTGCTTCCTGCCTCCCATGCTGTGACAGCATTGCTCTTCCAGGACCGTCCATCATCACGTTCTGCCTCCCGCAGGCCCACAGCAGAGACTCAGTCAACCGTAGACAGAAATGGGTGAATGTGGGTGCAAAAATAAATCTTTCTTCTTTTAAATTGCTTATCTCAGGTATTTTCTCACAGCCATAAAAAGCTGACCAATGCAATATTATTAAGAAAATCAAAGTATGCCTTAGATAAAATATTTGTAGTACACATGTCTGATCAAGAACAATTGAAACACACAAAGAGCTCTTAAAACTCAGTAATAAGGAAACAACTCAAAAATGGGCCAAAGATCCAAATATGTACCTAAGCAAAGAAGATACAGAGATGCTGCAAAGATATGAAAAGATAAACATCATTCATCACCAAGGAACTGCATATTAAAGCAGCAATGAAATACGGTTGTAGAGCCCTTAGAATGGCTAAAATCCAGAGGACCAGCAGAACCAAAAGCCTGAAGATGCAGAGCAATAGTAATTTACATTCACTGTTGAAAGGAATGGTAGTCACTTTGGGAGATGCTTTGGCAGTTATGCCCGTATCTCAACAATGTATTATATCTAGTTTATGGTTACAGTTCTAGGAGTTTATTCAACTCACTTGAAGCATAAGTTATGCACAGAAACCTACATGTGAATACTTAGCAGGTTTAGCTGCACTGACACACCGAACTGGAAAAAAACTGAGATGTCCTTCAAATATGAGTGGATAAACAAATTCCAATTTTATCACACTGTGGTGTATTATTCAGTGATAATAAGAAATTAGCTACCAAACTTTAGGATATGGAGTCATTTTCAATATATGTTGCTAAGTGAAAAAAGGCTGACAGGTCACAAAAAACATAATTATCACTCTAGGAAATTCTAGAAAGGACAAAACAGAGAAAGTAAAAACATCAGTGATTGTCAGGGGCTGAAAGGAGAAATGGGAGAACCATGGGGGGTACAAGTCAGTGAATCCATTCCGTGTGTCACTGTAACAGCAAATACATGGCATATTATGTATTTGTCAAAACATTTAGAACTCTACAGTATAAAGAGTAAAATTTCAATGTTTGCAGTTTAAAAGAGAGCTAATTGTGGCCAAACTATATATAGTTGTTTTCAAAATGTACAAAGTTGAACATGGGGGCAGAGTAACCTTGCAGGGGGCAAGTTTGACAGGCAAACTTCCATAAAAGGGGCAAGATCACTATCAAGATTAACAAATCATGTCATTATGTGTCCTGTTGGTATATTTGATAAAGTGTCAGTTTTCTTCAGTGATCTTCCTCCTCCAATCCAAACCTCCAATCCGATCATGAAAGAGCACTACAAAATTCATAACAGAGAGTCATCCTATAATATTCCTAAGCAGTAGTTCCCAAAACTGTTGGGACCACCCAGTGTAATCCGGGAAACATCTATTCCGTAAGAGCTTAGCGTAACATGCCAGCTAAATGCAATATGATGTCTTTCTTCAGATCATGTTAAAAAAGGAAAGAGGATAAAAGCTAAGAAGTGTCACAGTGCGAATGTAGTTACCAGTGAGTTGGGTGTCAGTTCATCAATTGTAACAAATGGATCATGCTAATTAAGATGTTAATACAAGGGGAACCTATGTACAGTGGTTTGGTCTGCTTTCTGTTATTGAAACACAATATCCGACGTAAAAAATTTATAAAGAGAAAAGATTTATTGTGGCTCATGGTGGCATTAGAGATTAAAGTCCATAGTTAGTGGCTCCCACTGTTCTGTAGTGGATAAGGCACAGAATGTCACTGACGGGCAGAGGTGGCAAAAGGTCATTCACCTCATGGTCAGAGCACCAAGGAGAGAATAAGCCTGGAAGCGTACAACACCATTCTAGGCCAAGTCCTCAATGGCCAGAAGGCATCCTACTGGGCTCCACTGCTTAACAGCAGCAAGCTGGGGACAAGCATTTGACTACCGGGACTTTGAAGGACATCCCAAATTCAAATGACAGCAGAAATTCATGGAAATTCTCTCTATACTCTGTAATTTTTGTGTAAAAATTGAACAGCTTAAAACAGTTTACTAAAAATCAACGGAAAACAAGAACCATTTAAAGAAAGCCAGTACAACATGACCACAATGCAGCATACACATCTCCCTCCTGGCCTCCCAAGAAGGGACTGAACACTTTCTGGAGTAACTACACTAGGGACAAAGAAGTGTTGAGATTTTTCAAAGGTAATTGGGCACTGGCTCTGAAATGATGCCAACTCCTGAGCATCAAAAATGCCCCTGCTGTTCATTAAGCCAAGAGCATATTATTGATATCAGCAGGACAGATAATCTTAGACCAGATAGTAATAATAATAGTAATAGTAATAGTAATCTTAGACCAGATAGTGATCAGTTCTATTGTTACTAAAGGAATAATTGGAGTAGAAATATTTTGTGAGTTTCAGAGCCTCTACATTTGCATTCTGATCCACAAGGAAATGACCAATATAATAGGAATGATCTGGCACAGGTTTCTGGAATTTCTTTGCCCTTCCAGTAGAGTAAATGTCTACAGAAATGTAGAAAGTAGTAACTCAATCAGTGTGTATAGCATATATTGGATGTTTGCACACAAGGAAAAAAACCTCATATGCTTAGAGGTGGGGATTGTGGAAGATGGTTGGATTATCGGAGCACGCCACCTGGCTTGGTGCTGTTAGCAGGTGGGACCTGCACGGATAAGGCATGTGATGATACATCTCCTTCCTATTCTTGTCTCCTTGCTCTCTGCCTTCTGCTTCTTATCCTCCATTACGGGAGAAAGTTTGTTCTTCCTGGGCCCTTGCATCACGCCTTCCTGCCTTGGAGCCAGCCAAGTACGGACTAAAAATGTGAACCAATGTAAATCTCTCCTCCTTTGTTGCAAATGTTGGGAAATTTGTTCTATTGGAAGGAAAATGACCAATACTCAGGGTACATTAAGAATTACACCTTAACTTGAGTGAATGAGTAAATGGGTAATATCCAAAACTTCTCAGAATTGTAGGCTATGGAGGGTTTAATGGACAGCAAAAGCGATGGAAGAGAGTAACAGAGCTGGAAGTGCTAACTGGAAACTTTAGAGACTTAAAGATATCGAATTAAAAACAGATATATAATAAAAGTAAAAACTGAAAAATGTAACTAGATGGAGTTTTTCAGGGAGTAATCCTTACCTGAATGCATATTGGAATAGTGAACATATTTGAAAGGAGAATATTGTTCTTGCCTTTGCTAATTAAAGAGCGATCGTCCAAGTCCACTCCTTACCCAGTTTCAATTATCTGTGCTGTGTGGAAAGTTCAAGGTGTAAAATTCCAAAAGTCTACTAGAAATTACTGGTTTGAAAAAGGAGAGGACTGAGACAAGAGCTTGGATTTCCATTACCCTTGTTTAGCATTATTATCTGTCCAGCACATCGGGCAGGTGGCTTCTGGAATTTAGCAGTGGAATGCAAAAGAATGAACAAAGTGACCTCTTCCAATTGTATTCCTTATATTTAACATGTCAAAAACTATATGAATACTGTGACATTCAGAGAGGTTTGAATGTCATCATGGACCTGGATAATTCCTTTTCTTTCAGTTTAGAAAATAATGTTTAGGCAAGAAAATGGGAGAAACTATGAAATTTGTTTCTGATAAAGGTTCTATGCACAGTGTATTACAAATAGTAAATAATAAAATAGTAAATAACAAAACAGTAAATAGTTAAAGAGAAACACCATCCAATAAAAGGTAGAAAACACAATTGAAGACAAACTTTACAAACAAATGTGCACAGAAAAGTGTGTTAACATCTACTCTCATGAAGCAAATATGTGTGAAAACCCCTAACAAGTTTTATGTCACATCAATGACAATAGTTATAATTAACACAGTCATTATTAAGAATTGTAGATGTGGAACAACAAAAGAGCTTGTGTATTCCTGATAGAATTTCCAAGAGGCTCAAAGGGCTGTGTGTGTTAGTTTGTCCTATTGAAAAAATACCATTGTCAGTGTAGTTAAGCAATAGAATTTGTTTCTTCTTCATAGTTCTGTAAGCTAAAGGCTGAGATTTGTGTGTCTGTATAGTTGATTCCCACAGTTTGGCTTGAAGACAGTTACTTTATTGTATCTTGCTATAGTTTTTCCTTTGTATGGGACAATGTCAATCTTTTCTGTAAGGACACTGGTCACATTGGATTAAAACTCACCTTAGGGACTACATTTCATTTTAATTGCCAATTGAAGACTGTCCTAATACACACTTCCATGTCCTGAGGGTTAGGAATGCAACATTTGACTTTGGAGAGACAAAGTTCAGGTTGTGACAACACATACAGACGTGAGAAATATCCATAACTAGTTTATTTAGACCCACCCATGTCAGAAATAATCTGGTGTTTGCCACAAAGAATAAATAAATGGTGATAAATCCAAGATGTAGGATGATCTTCATACAAGAAATACAATGCAGAGATCCATGCCATGTTGGAACTTAGGGTGCTTGGCATAAAGGAACCTACTCGCCTCCCTGGTAAGCAGTCATTGCTTGAGTAAGGGGCGGGTGACCCAGGAAGAGAATCAGCCAGCCAGAGTGTCCTGAGATCCCGCCATGCTGGAATTTAGGGTGCTGGGCAACAAAGGAACCTTCTCACCTCCTTGTATGCAGCTGTGAGCCTACTGGTACGTGGGCTGAGAATCAAACATCCCACCTCACCCCCTTAGCAAATGGGAGCCAGAGGTCTGAGCATCTCCTGGGAGAATGACAGTATGCAATATAGCAAATAGGGGGGATTTCCTGCTACCATCTCTTTGAAGGCAAATAATGTTATTACTGTTTTGCTTTGTTCTGATTAATTGTATTGCTCTATTCAATACTCTGTTTTGATAGGTTTTATGATGCTCTGTATTTTGTTTGATTTTGCTATACCTGATTGAAAGGACAACTATTGTGAAGATAATGAGATATACTATGGTACTATTACTCTTATCCTGGTAACCTACTGTGAAGTGCTGTACCAGTTTCACTGCATTGTCTTGATTGGCTTTGTTCAATCTTGTTCTGTTGTATTTCACCACCTTCAAAATAAAATTTAAAAAAAAGTGTACCATTGGCATAAGAATGACATATATATCATGTAAGAAAATTCAAAGTTCAAAAAAAAAATACAATGCAGATTCATCCAATAGTATGAAAAAGTATCATGGAATGTGAGAATGAAATAATTCAGATAAAAACACATAATACTGCACTTTTGTGTTTCATAAAGCATCATCTTTAATAGTAAAGATATGGAGTAAATGATAGATACTCATTAGTGGATAACTGAACAAGGGAAATGTGGCATTTATGCCCAATAGGATATGATTGAGGTATAAAAATGGAATTGTTTAATTTTCAGCAAAATGGATTAATTGGGGGCACATTATATGAAGTTAAATAGTTCAGGCACAAGGAGACAAATACACCATTCTATCTTTTATCTGGAAACAAAAAAAGATAACCTGAATGTCGATTGTTGGTTAACAAAGACTAGGAAGGGACACAAAGCAGTGAGAGAGGGGAAGACTGAATAATGGTTACAAAACTTCAAGGTAATGATAAGGAGACAGAAATTAATTATCCTGATGTGATGTGATAAACTCACACTGCGTATGTGTATTGCATGTATATCACACTGAGCCTCATAAACAGAGGCATTCCATGACAGTCAAACTTCAAGGACAGAAACATGTTTTAAGAGATCAAAAAGTTATCTGCTAGATTTAATCATTATATGCTGCATACAGGCACTGAATTATCATGTTATATCTCAGAAACATGTATACTTAGAATAAGAAAAATAACATGGTATATAGAGACAGGGCAACATTTTACAGTGAGTGAATAAGAAATTGTTGCACTGTTAACTACTTCTTACTGAAAATACTCATTAGTTATACAAGCATATATTATATTTTAAAAAACAGTAGTTCCAAGGGTTATCAGTAATCATGCTAAAATGGTAATTATAATACTACAGTATGCTCTGTCATTCATCTTCAGAATCCCCGTTGCATCTATTTTCTTTGGGTCTATAAAACAACTACAAAGGGCTGAGATTTTTCCAGGCTTAAAAGCAAGTCTATTACACATTCATGGATGCTAGAAAATTCTATAGTGCATGGAGTCAGAGATCAAGGACTCTATCCTCGTGTTTGTGTTGTTTATCCTTGTTAGGTGATGTACAAGTTGCTCAGAAAGTTTTTGCAGCTCTGCTAAGGAACCCTATGCTTGGCACACTCCTATTTGTTTATAAAGAGAATTTAGGAACATGTTTGACCTTTGCTTTTAGAATTGTAAACAGATATGCTTTTTATTACAGTGAACTTTAAAAACTATACTCTCTGCTCCACAAACATGCTATTTTTCCAAGGATGTTTTCTCTACAATATCCTTGGAAATATGACCTGAAATCAAAGCAAGGACTACACTCCCAAGACATACAGAAATCCAAGAAATCATCATTAATCTCTCAACAAACTTCAGTTTCTCTAGGTATAAAATTCTATTAAAATTTGTAATGTTTTCTATAGTCTTATCAAGCAAGAAAATGATTAACTATTAAAACTTAAGGTGATTTATAAAATAAATTCAAATTTTGGGCCTTGTTTTTTAAAAAAAGTATCAAGAAATTTCCATAAGTCATAGACTCCCATAAATTTTCTAAGACAGGCATTCAAGATTCCAGAAAAATACAGAATCTAAATTACATTTTAGGTTCATAATATTTATTATCAATCCACTTCACCCAACCCATCCACTAATACCTTTCACCAGGAACATAAAAATAGAAAATTATCCAAATCCTCCAAGTAGAAATATCCTTTTATAAGACAAAGAAGAAATTCAAACTACCACTGTTACCAGTACCAGATAAACTCAGATGAGTCTGCAGAGTGTTTTATTCATTTTAGAGACCTCTCAGAGTTTCCTTTTCTATTTTATACTCTGTGAGTCATAGATTCTCAGCCAAATTCTTTAACAGACTGACAGTGTGCAAAAGATTCGAAGAAAAAAAAATTCTTGTCAGAGTTCTATGATTGAAAAACTTGAACCAGTAACTGGAAAACCCATGAGAAGGAAAACCTTAATAACCAAGCTGGTCAGAAACACGACTCTTTTCTTTATTATAGAGAAAGAAAATTTGATTATAAGAAGTAGGTGAAATTTTAAAAAAACAGGAAGGTTCAGATAAAACTGTCAATGAACTTGGCATACATTGTTATATAGTTATTATAAGGTGACCAGAAGAGACAATATAGTTAAACAAAATCAATAGCTGGTGATGGGAAGTACATATCAAAGACTACTGTACTTTCTGTAAGACCAAAGACCTTTGTATCTGCTATATACTTCTTAAAAATAGTTATGTATAAATTTGAAGCAGTCAAACAAGTCATGTAAACTACTTTGGATATGATCTTGTAAGATCTTATGTACATAAGATATTGGGAAAAAACTCTTAATGTAGTCAGATCCTTAACAACATAATTAATATTGGAGCCCTCGGAATTGAGCCAAACTAAAATGAGAAGAAACCAAAGAAAGGACAATGTTAAGCAGCCCACTTCTTGCCATCTTTCTTGTCCATGCCTGTGCAAATCCTCTTAACTGCATTAAGAAGGAGACTCAGGGATACCCACTGATTGAGTGTTCCCTGATGAAAACATGTGGAAATTAATCTTTTCCCTGTCACTGGCCATCCATATCATGGATACTTCTTACTTCTGGATACTGCTTACTGGCCATCCATATCATGGATCTTACTTCTTGTTTCCAGAAATACCTTCTACTTTTCTTTTTTCCTTTTTTTTTTTGTAAATAAGACATATTTCACAATACACTAACGATTCCACAGTGGGGGACCCATTTGAGAAAGATTTTTTCATCCAAACTCTACCCTGATAGTACCTGGCAGCACCAAAGAATTCCATGAATGACTGTTGAGATAACAAGAATTAGGACTACAATGGATTATATAGGAAATAACAATAAATAAAATAAGAAATTAAAATCAAGAAAGCTACAGGGTAGGGAAAATGACTACTTTAAAGAAAATGAAGTACTGGTGCATACAGTAAGTACACTTAAACAGCACACTCCTTTAGTGCCTCTGAGATCATTGTTATACAAATAGATTTCCACCAGGAACACTACCACTCTGTCTCCTGAGGAATGATTACCCTATAGCTCCACATACACCCAACCCAAACAAATGTGAGATTAAGTGAAGTAATTGGTAATCTGAGATTTTCAAAAATTTATAAAACATCTAAAACTAAAACTCTATGCATAGATGCCCAGTGAATGCCAAACAGCAAGCAGGACCCAGATTCCAGCCTCAGGCCCTGACCCTGTGCTCTGGTGGAATCCCAGTGAACAGAAAGGGACTTTGAGATTGCTCCCAGTTGGTAAGACCACATGCTGCGTCAGAGACCACCCCAAGGTGCACACAGGGACAGGGTCCTAACTGGGCCATGCCCAGCGAACACCAAACAGAGAGCAGGAACTGGATTCTAGCCTCGGACCCTGACTCATGTGCTGGTGGAATCCCAGTGCACAGAAAAAACTTGGAAGTTCACTTCCAGGCAGCGAATCTTGGTCTACAGTAGATTAACAGTGTCAGTGTGGTGAGTATGCCCCTAAAATAGAGGTGTACAATGGGTAAATAGGGCCAGTAGTAAAACCCCTTCAACTAACTGTAAGAACTTGGTGAGTCTAAAAAGAGTGTGGGTGACCCCCTCCTACACACAGAAAACATCAGGCAGAGTGGAACAGCAAAACAAAAAAGCAAAACGCAGTCTCAAACATCTAGTCCACAAGAAGCAAGTGCAGGAGACATTGATATAGAGGATCCAAAAACTAACACCCCAGAAATCTCTGAAAAGATAGTGAGTGAAATAAAAAAAACAACTCCATGAGGCTAAAGAGGAAATCAAACTAGAAGTACTCTCCCATGTAAAGATAGAAATAAAAACTTTAGTAAAGGAGTTATTGAATGCAGCTAAAGAAAAAATAGAGAAGAAAGTGCAAGAACATGGGAAATTGATTGAAACCTTGAATGAACAATATAGAAAACAAGCAAAATTCATGAAACAAACTGAAAGAGACATTCAAGAAACAAAAAATTCTATTCAAAGCATGCAAAACCATTTAAATGAAGCTGAGGATAGGATTTCAGACATTGAGGACTGGATCACAATTAGTGATCATGAAAGAATAGAACTTTTAAAAATAACAAAACAGCATGAAGTGACAATTCAACAGCTTAAAAATGATGCCAAGAGAAAAAAATACAAGATTAATAGCCATCAGTGAAGAGGCAGGAGCCAATGCAAATGACATAGCCAAAATATTTGCAGATGTAATAGAAGAAAAATTCCCAAACATGGGGAAAAAATTTGATATGCAGATCAGTGAGGCATATAGTAAACCAAACAGTCACAATCAACATTAATCCATGCCCAGACACATAATAATTATGATATCAGACGTACAGCATAAAAACAGAATACTAAAAGTTGTTAGAGAACAGACACCACTCATCTATCAAGGAAAGTGCATTAGAATCACAGCAGACTTTTCAACACAAACCCTCAAGGCAAGAAGAGTTTGGAGTGAGGTATTTCAAGCCTTGAAAGAAAATAACTTTCAACACAGACTGATGTACACAGCAAAACTTTCATTCAAATTTAATGAAGAAATGAGATACTTCCATGACAAAGAACAACTGAAGAAATTCATGTCCACCAAACCAACTCTAGAAAGAGTACTCAAAGACATACTAGACAGAGATTAAAATGACCACAATCCCCAGAACAATAACAAAAAGAAACCATCAGGTAGGACAAGTAATTAAATAAGGGGAAAAGCAGAAAGCAAACAACTGGAACATAACATGGCAAAGTTGAGCCAGTACATATCAGAGATATCCATAAATGTAAATGGCCTCAATTCACCTATAAAAAGAAATAGATTGACAGAATGGATCAAGAAACATGATCCCACAATATTATGTATACAAGAAACACATCTGACCAAAAAGGAAACTCATATATTGAAAGTCAAAGGATGGAAAACAGTATTCCATGCAATAGGAGTCCAGAAAAAAAAAAAGCAGGGGTAGCTATTCTATTTGCAGACAATATGAACTTCAAACCTAAAATGATTAAAAGAGATAAAGAACCTCACTACATACTCATTAGTGGAAAAGTTCAAGAGAAAGAACTTACAATTATAATATATATGCACCCAATACAGGAGCACCCAACTATATAAGACAGATACTAAAGACATGAAAAATGAAATACAAAAGAATCCAATTATAATAGGGGATCTTAACAGCTCATTGTCACAATGAGATAGCTCAACTAGACAAAAAGTCAGCAAAGAAATAACAGAACTGAATCATACCTGTGAGCAATTGGACTTAGTAGATGTTTATAGAGTGTTCCACCCAACCACATCAGAATACACATTCTTCTCAACAGCACATGGGACATTCTCTAAAATAGACCATATATTATCCCATAAAACATTCTTAAGTAAATGCAAAGGTATTGAAATCATCCCATGTATAATATCTGATCATAGTGAACTGGAATTGGAAATTAATGGCAAAAGATATCGCAAAACCTGCACAAATACATAGAAATTAAATAACAATCTTTGAACAACCAGTGGGCTACAGAAAAATTAAATAAAATTAAAGAAGAAATAAAGCAATACCAACAATTCAATAAAAATACAGAAACAATATACTGTAATCTGTGGGATGCAATGAAAATGATCTTAAGAGGGAAATATATAGCAATAAATTGTCATATCAAGAAAACAGAACAAGCACAAATAAGCAACCTAATGCTCCATTTCAACCTTCTAGAAAAAGAAGAGCAAGCTAAACCCAAAGCTCATAGAAGAGAGGAAATTGTAAAGATTAGAGCAGAAATCAATGCAATTGAAACTAAAAAAGCAATACAAAGAATTAATGAATCAAAAAGCAGGTTTTTTAAGAGAATAAACAAAATTGACAAATCCCTAGCTAACCTTATCAAGAAAAATAAAGAACCCAAATTTATGCAATAAGAACTGAAAAGGGGGAAATTATTACAGATCCCATGGAAATTCAAAAGATCATGAATACCTACTTTGAAAGTCTCTACTCACATAGAGGGGAAAACACAGAGAAAATGGACAGATTTCTAGAAACATATGAACTACCAAAGCTCAACCAAGAAGATATAGCAATTTTGAACAACCCAATATCAGCTACTGAAATTGAAAATGTAATTAAAAATTCACCAACAAAGAAGAGCCCAGGTCCTGATGGATTCACGGCTGAATTCTACAAGAAATTTTGAGAAGATTTGATGCCAATACTCCTGAAACCCTTCAATGAGGTTGAGAAGAAAACAATCTTCCCTAAATCATTCCTGGAGGCAAGTATTACTCTGATATCAAAACCAGAGAAAGATCCAACCAAAAAGGAGAACTATAGGCCAATCTCACTAATGAACATTGATGCAAAGATTCTCAATAAAATACTGGCAAATAAAATGCAGCATATCATAAAAAAGATTATACATCATTAACAAGTGGTGTTCATTCCAGGAACTCAGGGATGGTTTGACATATGCAAATCAATACATGTCATACACCACATCTACAGAGCCAAAAACAAAAACCACACAGTCATCTCAATAGATGCAGAAAAGCTTTTGATAAAGTCCAACACATGTTCATGATAAAAACCCTTCAGAAACTCAGAATACACAGTGTCTACCTCAACCTTATAAAGGCCATCTATGACAAAACAACAGCCAACATTATACTAAACAGACAAAAATTGAAAGCTTTCACTTTAAAATCAGGAACAAGACAAGGATGTCCACTATCACCACTCCTTTTCAATATATTTCTGGAAACACTAGCCAAGGCAATCAGACAAGAGAGAGAAATAAAAGGAATAAAGATAGGAAAAGAAGAAGTTAAATTATCACTATTTGCAGATGACATGATACTCTATATAGAAGACCAAAAAAACTCCATTAAAAGACTACTAGAGGTAATAAACAAGTTCAGAAGTGTGGCTGGATACAAAGTCCATGCTCAAAATGCAATAGCATTCATGTACAGAAACAAGAAACTCACCAAGAGAGAGAAATGATGGAAATATCGCCCTTCATAATAACATTGAAAAAAAATGAAATACTTAGGAATCAACCTAACTAAAAATGTAAAAGACCTATATGCTAAAAATTATACTACACTGAAAAAGGAGATTGAAGAAGATATTAGAAAATGGAAGGATATTCCTTGCTCTTGGCTAGGAAGAACCAACCTTGTGAAAATGGTCATACTCCCAAAACTGTTATACAGATTTAACACAATCCCAATCAACATATTATTGACATACCTCACAGATCTAGAGAAAATACTCCTAAACTTCATTTGGAAACAGAAGAAACCTAGAATAGCAAAGGCAGTTCTGGGCAACAAAGGCAAGGCAGGAGGCAACTCATTTCCTGATTTGAAACAGTACTATAAAGCCACAGTAATAAAATCAGCATGATACTGGCAAAGAAATAGACCTGAGGATCAATGGAACATTAGAAGATGCAAGCACAACTACAAAGACACTCAGCCACCTGATATTTAACAAAGGGTCTAAATATGTCCACTGGAAGGATAGCCTCTTTAATAAATGGTGTTGGAAAAATTGGCTCTCCACATGCCAAAGACTGAAACTAGATCCATGCATATCACCGTGCATAAAAATAAAGTCTAAATGGATCAAAGACTTAAATAGTAAAACAGAAGCACTAAATCTATTGGAAGACAAGGTAGGTAGAAGTCTTGGCATCATAGGGCTAGACAGAATTCATGAACAAAACACAAACTGCACAGGAAACACTTCAAAGTATCAACAACTGGGATCTCATATTATTGAAAAGTTTCTACACTTCAAAGGAAATCACCAACTGAGTGAAAAGAAAACCCACAGAGTGGGAAAGAATTTTAACCAGCAACCCCTCAGACAAAGGACTTGTGTCCAGAATATATAAAGAATTGAAAAACATCAAGCCCCCAAATTCAAAGACCCTCTCTAAAAATGGGCATCTGAGATGAGCACACAGTTCTCAGAGGAAGATATACAAATTGCAAATAAATACATGAAGAAATGTTCACCATCACTTGTCATTCGAGAAATGCAAATTAAAACAACATTGAGATTTCACCTTACTCCAGAAAGAATAGCTGCCATCAAGAAATCAACTGATAACAAATGTTGGCGAGGCTGCGGGAAAAAGGAACACTGCTCCACTGTTGGTGGGAATGTAGACTGGTGCAACCATTAGGGAAATCCATATGGAGAATTCTCTGAAGACTAGAATTGGAAGCCCCATTCAATCCAGCTATCCCCCTCCCGGGTATTTTCCCCGAAGAACTGAAAAGTTCATATCACAGTGATATATGTGCACCCATGTTCGTAGTAACACAATTTGTAATAGCTAAATCTTGGAAACAACCAAGATGCCCATCAACTTCAGAGTGTATGAAAAAGATGTGGTATTTTTATACAATGGAATATTACTCAGCTATAAGAAGGATGATCTTGAAGCTTTCATAGGTAAATGGAGACAACTTGAGGCTATCCTCATTAGTGAAACAAATAAGAATCATATTTATAAATATCACAATGTGATATTTAGTGTAAAAAGTAATAAGAACTATAAGAGTAATAAAACCCAAAATGTATAATTGCTATTGTAAAAAAGAGAGGAAAAGAAAATGCTCTAAGGGATATAACTGCATGTATGTTTGAATATGTAAAACAGATGACCATATTGCTGAATCTTTGTTGGATCTTTGAGCAGAAATGTTTTCAGTCTCACTGTTTGAATGTCAAAACTTTAATTTTGTAACTTGAACAACTATATCCAAGATGACATTATGTAATTTATGAACTATTGATTTCTTGGTGTTTTTTCTCTTTTTTCTTTTAGAATTTTGTATTGTTGCTACCCTTTTTTCTATTTTTTTTTCTCTTTAAATAAAATTTTAAAAATGTGTAATTCTATTGTAAAAAAGAGAGAAAATAGGAAGTGCTATAAAAGATATAACTGCATGCATATTTAAGTATTTAGGATTGATAACCGTATTTCTAGGTTCTTGTTGGATTGTTGAACAGATCTGTTTGCAGTCTCACTGCTTGAATGTCCACTTTGTATGCTTTAATTTTTTAACTTGAACAACTATTTCTAAAAGGAAAATATGTAATTTATCAACTAGCGATTTCTTACTGTTTATCTTTTTTTGAAATTTTGTAATATTTCTACACTTTTTCTGTTTTTTTTCTTTTAATAAAATAAAAAAAAACTATGTGTATCACAGATGCATAGTTAAGTACAATGAAGTTACAAAATCAATAAAAAATAGAGTCCACCATCAGGGATCTGGCTGTGGTTCTATCCTACAAGATTGCACATGAAAAATACAGGATAATGCAGTATACATTATTAAAAAAAAAACAAAACAAGATTTCAGATTGCTTGTCAGGACCTCAGGCAGTGAAAAATTTATTGTATGTATCTTATATATTTTGTTATAAGTCTATAATATTTAAATCACATATCATATATGATATATCTATATTTTAATGAGTTAGGAAAACAATCTATTGATTTATTCTTCCTCTGGATTTTCGTTGTACTTAATAAATTTGCATCTGATTCTAGGTATGCTACGTTGTGATTTGTTCATGTTTAGTGTGCTTTAGATAGATTTGAGTTTCTCCAGAAAATGACATTTAGTCCAGGATATTCCTATTGAAAGTGTTCCGTATTAAAACGTTCTTCAAACAAAGTTAATAAGTGGAACACAAGAGTGACAGAGCCCTATTTCCAGACTTCTAACAAACACGGCACACTCCTGTTGGAAAATTCCATAGCTCAAAGAGCGGGAGAGGAAAGGGAGAGTGGGTGAGAACTTGGAAATGTTCAAGTTGTAGATATAAACTTTTTGTTTCTCAGAAAACAAAATCATGTTAAAACACTGGCTTTTTTACAGTTAGAATTTGGAATACCAGTGTTTCTCAAGGTGAAGCAGATTATTCACACATTGTGTCACTTTTTGACAGAAAATAAACCTCATTTGTCTGAATAGCTTAGCAAGGATTGACTTTGTCAATTAGTTTCCACAGCTATCTTTTTCCATAATCTTGAAATGGGTTTTGACTCGGATGTATTCAAAACAATAATAAGATAAAAATATATTGAAATATATGACAAGGCCATATTGAATTAATTCTATTTTTTATTTTATCCCAATAAACTTTTAGTATATAGAGTTGAACAAGTTGTCTCTATATAGAGAAAAAAATGAAAGGAGTAATTGATAGTCTTTCAGAAAGGCTTGGTAAAGCTTTTATGTTTAAGTCCTGACCACTGGGAATATGGTTGACCTTCATGACTAGGTAACAAATCTTTTTGAAAGTTAGGTCATTTCCAATTTCTTGCTATCAATAAAACTGAGGGAAACATCATCATGTGGTCAGCTGGCATAATATTAAAAATAGGTCATGTGAGAAACCTTATGTTCTTCATAATACAGTTTGAAAAATGCTTTAAAACTGAAATAACAATGCTTGTTACTAAGACACATTCATATCTTTCCAATCATTTGCTTATAGTGTTTTCATACATTTACATGTCCAAAGAAAGGAAACCAGGAATAGTTCTAATTTTAATACTAAGTAATAATCAACCAGGGACATGAAATACAGCTAAAATAAACAATGAATTTTTAAATAAAACACACGTCATTGTTCTTCCACTTTCTGAAGCAATTCTGGAAGTCCTTTCTCGTGTCTGTAGGAGACGTGATCAAAGCCACAGTGCCAGCTGCTGCAGTGTCTTCCAGCGCACAGGTTCCTAAACTCGCCCTGCCGGGTCCTCACTCGCCGCATGCACCAGGCCTAGCACTGCGTGAGTTTAGCTCTCTCCAAAGCCAACAGGACCATCAAAGACAAATGTTTTGAATCATACAGAACATTAAGGCAGCCGTGATGGTATGAATAGTTACTTTGAAGAAAACAAGACAATATGGCAGCCGTTGCTGATTTAATATCATCTTGCTCTGAAGTCCTACCATGCTTTTGTTTTTCTGTTACCATTGGTTCTATCATGCTGTGTCTTATTGGATTTTAATATGTGTGACAGCATAAACAAATTTTTTACAGAAAATGAGATACTATAATAGCCATTGTTCATCATCTGTTATTTGGTTCAGAATGCCCTATAATACTTTCATTCTCTTGAATGGTTTTATTCTATTTTGTTAAGTTTGATATTATTGTATGTGAAGCTAAGCTCAACTATTTCAAAGAAAGAGATATTATGGTAGCTACAGTTAATACCCAATTTTCTTGTTGTGAAGTGCTGTGTTGCTTACATTGTTCTGTTCTGATCTGCTTTGTTCTGTCCTCTTTTGTTTTATTCTTTGTAAAATTAAAAAAAAAAAACATAAAAATGACTCCCCAAAATTTCTTCAGAAAACAGTCAGAGCCACGTGATAAATGTATGCAAATTCTCAGGGAGATTCATGGCCATGTATTTTAAATTTTAATTTTAAAATTCTACATTCATTGCATATTTTGATAAATTCTTATATATCAGTTAACTCATATCCTGAAAAAAAATTTGTATCTCGACAAGTTTAATTTCATCCATATCCTTTACTTCTCTCTTTTTATTTATTTTTCTATTTAATTTTTTTGGTACTGGGAATCAAGCTCATGCCCTCACACTTGCCAGGTAGGCACTGTGCCACTAAGCTGTATCCCTGGCTCTTTGCTTTTCATTTTCAATGATTATTTTGGTACATATTGAAATTTATGTTGTATAGATGACTTTTACACACCCTGTAATTCAAAGCTAATACAAAGTTCTGAACAATTTTTAACTTGCATAGAAATTTGATAACACAAAACTTCTTAAATGTTATTTCAAGTTATTCGCACACTTGCTACTGGTGTAAAGTGTAATTAAAATACTATCAATCATAAAACATGACACATTGAATATACATATGACAAAAATAATCTGAATGTTAAGAATTTATGTTGCAGATAACTTTAGTTGGAAAGTTATGAATATCAAATTGCCCTAGTATTTGATTCAGAGTGTACTAAAAAGTTTTGGAAGTTTTTATTAAAATTTTTACAATCCTGATTTTTATATTTTCAAGCTGTTTAATTTGTAATGAAATATCACACCTATAAAAGTCAAGTTTGATACAGTAATACACCAATTTTCATCTTTTGTTTTGTCTTTTTGAGGTAGGGTTTCATGACGCAGTTCAACCTAGACTTGAACTCACCTTGCATCCCAGGCAGGCCTCGAACTTCAGACAGTCCTCCTGCTTCAGCCTCCCAAATGCTCGGTTCCAGGTTTGTTCTACCATGCCTGGCTAATTTTCTTTCTTTTCTTTTCGCTTCATTTCATTTTGTTTCTTTTTTTCGTACTGAGGATCAAACTCATGACCTTGCACTTGCCAGGCAGGAGCTTATATCACTGAAATAAATCCCCAGCTAATTTTCTTATTTTTAAAGAAGCCTTCAAGTCAACTTTGACAACCAGCCATGTCCATTTAATAAAAACAATTCTAGGTAAGTCAAAGAAATAAATTTAAAAACAAAGTCAATAAGTTTTGAACTATAAAAATAATTTTTTATTAATTAGAAAAACAAAAGTTTTTTATATAAATACAAAAAGAGAAGATTAAACAAAAACAAAATCATTGCAATACAAAATGTTTAATTTCTGTTCAGATAAAAATAATAAGCCCTAAGTTGAGAGAAAATAAATGCAATATAAATATATATATATATATATATATATATATATATATATATAAAATTAATATAGGAAAAATCCTCAAAACATATGAAGAGTGTCTATACATTGCAATACTGACTTTGTAAAATTAAGTAAATAAGGGAGGAAGACAATGAAATTCAGATAAAATGATCTCATAGCATGGCTTCAGCAGAGTCTCCAAGTTAGTAGACAATGTTACCCACAAAAAGCAGAGTGTTTCTTAGTCTGGTTGGAGTTGCTATAACGCAATACACAATTCTAGGTGATTTATAAATACCAGGAGGGTCTTACTCACAGTCCAAGGGATCGGAAGTCCAAGACCAATTTACCAATGTGTCCATCTCTTCACATCGCAGATGGTTGACTTCTTCTTCAGCCTTACTTAACAGAGAAGCAGAATGTTTTCTGAGGTCTCTTATATAAAAGAACTATGTATTTTTGCAGAGAAGTCTCATTGTTTGATACCACTGACCATGCAAGACTTTAACACATGAGTTTTGGGGAAAACAAACTTCAGCACTTTAGCAGGTCCTAAAGCTGCAATGTTACGGTACAGCATGCAGCAGTGTGCACATCTTTAGGCTCACAGAGATGTGCAAGGAAGGTAAAAATAACCTTCAACAGTTGAAGAATCAGCTTTAGCTTGTCAGAGTCACATTGGAAGAATATCTGTAGTGGATCCCTCCTTTTCCCAGGACTTAGAAATCACTAAAAAGAAGAAATAACTGATTATCTTCACTGAAAGATCATTTCTATAAAAGATCTTACTATTTATCTTACTCATTTTAAATGCTCTCACTAAACCAAAAACCTGTGATTACAAGTGTAGTTCTAAAAGCACTGTTGGCTTTTGTAATTCTGTTTTTCAAATTGTGTATAACCCTTCATAGCACATATCAACAAAAACATGGAGAATGCTAAATTCATGGCAGTGGTTTATTTGAGGCAATTTTGCTACTTCTTTTCTTTAATTCCAAATCAAAGTGGCAAAATATGTGGTGGTCCTTGGGTAAGTACACTCTCTGCATGGAATTCTCCATTTTGTACAAAGGCGTGTGCTTTCCACAAAACTCGTAGAAACCTTAATGACAATGTATGCTGATTACACCTAGGTAAACTGCCAGAGGATGTGGATGAGAAGTAAAAGGAGCTTTTATGACCCTTCATGTTTTCAAAAGCTCCTTGGAAGTTTATTTCAAATACCTATAATCCTCTCTAACTGCTTGAGCATTGGTTCAGAGACAGTTCCCTTCTCTTCAAACGCTGCCAACATTGATTTTGAAATAAAAGTTTCTCTATAGGATTCAGAAGTTTTACAGTGAATCAGTGTGAAGCGATAAACGTGAACTTTCAGGAATTTGTTTTATAGCCTTGAGGTGTCTCAGACATACATGCTTGTAACGCTGGTTGATAGACCTTGTTGACATTGAATCACTCAATTTGTTTTATCTTTTTTTCTTTAGGAGAACAATCACACTGCCCTGAAAAATAAGTTCCTTTGTTTTAATATCTAAGGTCAATACATAAATATTTTTTAATTAGCTCTACCCTGAATTAGAAAAAAAAAACCTCTTGATTTCAAGTGCTTTCCTATTTTAAACACTGTGAGAAGATAATTAGCTAACCGACCTTCACTAATATGATTAGCCTTGCATCTATGAAGTTTCACGGATACGCTTGGTGACAGTTCAGAGCTCAATACCTTGTGAAGCTGCAGGTTAAGAATATTTCTCCTCCAGTTCAAAGACAGTGAATGTTTTTTAAGAGGCAACATCCCTGATAATGACTGTGAGTTTGAAAGTAACTAAGTTTAAATGCAACACTCCTCAACAGACTATTCGAGGTAAATTCACAAGAGACTAACTTAACTGCAGCTGCACAGTTTCTTTAAAAGAGTCGGGTTCTACACCGACTCCTTTTGATGGATAGGAACGTTACAAAGTAAGATGATTGCAATGATAGAACAAAAGATGAGTGAAAACTCACTTTGCACGTCAGAGTAGAAACATACAAATTTAAAATACGTGGCACATATGAAGAGTACAATTGTGGAAGCTGTCAGTTTAGCTGTGAGATTTGATTAATTAACGTGGAAAGAAAAATTTAGAGAAGGTGAAACAAGACAAATCATAAACTATGCACATCCCATTTTAGGCTGTGAGTTTTGCTTTCAGGTAATAAAATCTTAGAGGATTTTAAATAATGGAATAATCATACTGTATTTGCATCAGGTTTATTGAAATATTTATGTACAACAAAATCACAATTTTTAGATTACAATTTTATGTGTTTTGTAAATGAATATAGAATCAGAACTCTCACCACAATAAAAACATAACACACTTCCCCACTCAAGCATTTTTCCTGGCATTTTAAGACAGATTCTCCATATCTACTTCCTAGTTATCCCTCGCCAGCTTCCTATCACCAATTAATGAAGATTCTAGGATGAATTTTCACATAACAGTCCAGATTTATCCAATCTCACATCTGTCAGGTTTCTATTCCATTTTCATGGCTGAATAGTATTTTTTAATTTAAAAGTTTATTTCACTCTTTATATGCTTTTTAAAAAACTATTTTAAAGCAAAAAATAAAAACTATTTCAAAACAAGATAGTAGGAGAGTAACAAATGGTCAATATACTGTGATTGTTATACTAAAAGTAGTTACTCAGAGTACAAGATATAAGCATTAAAAATGGTCCACACAATATTACTACAAATCTGTTTTTTCAATGAACTAAGAAAAACTAGTAGTATAACTATCATAACTAATATATATATATATATATATGTTTTTCTGTTTCATTTTTCCTTTTCCCTTCTTTCTTTTCTCCTTTCCCATATCCCAGTTCATCTACTTTTGAAGAATTTCTTCCCATTTCACAATATTTATTGCATGTTTGGATCTTTTGTATATTTTGAATCTTATTTGCTCTTTAAGCTTCTCACACTGAGGAGACAATGCGATGTTTACACACGAGTCTGATTTATTTTATTTATGTGTATGGTCTGGAGTTGTATCCACTTACCTATAAAAGTCTCAAGTTTATCCTTCTTGATGGCTGAGTAGTACCCTGCTGTATAAAAAGCCTGCATCTTTTTTATCCATTCTGTGATTGATGGGCATTTTGGTTGTTTCCAAGATTTAGCTATTACAAATCGTGCTGCTATACACATAGGTGCACATGTATCACTGTGATATGATGTTTTTCTTTCTTTTTTTTCTACCAGGAATAGAACTCAGAACCTCACACTTGCCAGAGAAATGCTTTGTGCCTGAGCTACATGTCCTGCCCTGATGTTTCTAACTCTTTTGGGAAGATACCCAGAAGGGGAATAGTTGGGTCAAATAGGCCTCCAATCCTAGGTTTTGAGGAACCTCCACACTGATTTTCACAGTGGTTGCTGTCTGTATTCCCACCAAGAGTAAAGGGTTCCTTTGCTCCCACAGTCCTTCCACAATTGTTATTGCTTGATTCCTTGATGATAGCCATTCTTTCTGCAATCAGGCAGAGTCTCAGTGTTGTTTTAATTTGCATTTCTCTAATGACCAATGATGTCGAATTTTTTTTTCGTGTATTTATTAGTCATTTGTATTTCTTCATCTGAGAAGTGCATATTCATTTCAGATGCACATTTATGGATTGGGTTTTTGAATTTGAGGGGTCTGGTTTTTTTTTTTTTCAATTCTTTATATGTTGTAGATAAAAGTCCTTTGAGGGATAGTTAGCTTTAAGTTTTTCAAACTCTGTAAGTTTTCTTTTCAGTCCATTGCTGATTTATTTTGCCGTGTGGAAGTTTTTTTTTTTTTTTAAATAAGATGAGATTCCAGTTGTTGATTCTTTGAAGTATTTCTAATGCAGTACATGTTTTGTTCATAAACTCTCTGTCTTCATCAATGTCTTTAAGACTTCTGTCTACTTTCTCTTCCAGTAGATTTTTTTTCTTCCAGTAGATTTAGTATGTCTATTTAATACTAAGATTTTTGATCCATTTTAACTTTAGTGTATAGTGATAGACATGGATCACGTTTTCATCTTTGGCATATGGAAAGCCAGCGTTTCTGTCATCATTTATTAATGAGGTTTTCTTCCACTGAATACATTTGGCCACTCTGTCAAAGATAAGGTGACTGACTGTGTTTGGAGTTCCATCATCATCTTCTATTCTGTTCCACTGGTCCTCAGGTCTGTTGTTTTTTTTTCTTTTTTTAATCTTCCATACCTTGTTGATTTTATTGCAGTAGATTTGTGGTAAAATTCCAAGTAAGGATTTGTTGTCAAGGATTGCCTTGGCACTTCTAAGTCTCTTCTGGTTCCAAATGAATTTTAGGTATGTTTTCTCTGGATCTGTGAGCTATGTTAATGGCATTTTGACTGATACTGCATTAAATCTGTGTAACAAACTTTGGGAGTATGGCGTTTTCACTACCTTGGTTCTTCCTATCCAGAGCAAGAGCTATCTTTCCATTTTCTCATATCCTCTTCTAACTGCTTTTTTAGGGTATTATGATTTTCAAATTATAGTTCCTCTACTTTGTTAGACTTGTAAGTAAGTATTTCATTTTTTGTATGCTATTGTGAAGGGTGTAGTTTCCCAATTTTTTCTGTCTGTGATTTGCTGCTTCTGTATAGGAATGCTATTGACTTGAGTCTTGACTTTTTATTCCACTACACTATTTAGTGAGGATAATAAATCCAAAAGTTTTTGGTGGAGTTTTGGGATCTTCTATGAAGACTATCATGTCATACATAAATAATGATAATTTAACTTCTTCCTTTCCTACCTTTATTTTTGTATTACTTTGTCTAGTCTATTTACTCTGGCTAATACTTCAAGAACTATATTGAATAGGAATGCTAAGAGTGGACATTATTGCCTTATTCCTGATTTAGAGTGAATGTTTTCATTTATTGACCATTTATATAATGATAGCTGTTGGTTTGCAATAGAGGGCTTCTTTAGATTGGTAAAGACCATCTATTTCAATTTTCTGTAGGATCTTTATCATGAATGGTGCTAGAATTTGTCAAAAGCTTTTTTCTGCATCTATTGAAATGATCATGTAATTTTTGTCTTTGATTCTGTTAATATGGTTTATTACATTTATTGATTTGCACATGTTGAACCATCCCTGCCTCCCTGGGGAAGGTTCCTACTTGGCCATGGTATGTAGTCTTCTTGAAGATTTACTGCAATCTGTTTGCCAGTATCTTAAGAAGGATTTTTACATTAATATTCATTAGGGAAATTAGTTTGTGGTTTTCTTTTCTGGTTAGGTTCTTCCCTGGTTTAGGTATCAGAGTAATGTTTGCTTCAAGGAATGATTTTGAAAGCATTACCTCCCTTTCAATTTCATTCAAGAGTTTCAGCATTAGTGCATTAGGTATTCTTTAAATTTGTTGTAGAAATTAACAGTGAATCCATAAAGACCTAGGTTTTTAATCATATTTTCAATTTCATTGACTTATATTGGGTTATTTAGACTATTTATACCTTCTTGATTCAGTTTTGGTAATTTGCATATATCCAGGAATCTATTTCTTCTGTGTTTTCCATCTATTAGAGTACAGGTTCTTGAAGCAGGTATTAATGACCTTCTGGATTTCCACAGGTTCCATTGTGATTTGATCCTTTTCATTCTTAATGTCTTGAATTTGAGTAGTATTCTGTTGTATTGATGTGCTACAGATTGCCTATGAATTAATTATGTGTAAGTATTTAGCTTGCTTGAGATTTTATAATAAATGTAACTATAAACATGTACAGATGTAAATTCCATGTACTTTAATATTTTTAATATTTCTAATGCTGAACCATACATAAGCACATATTTATTTTTATCTACAATTCATAAAATAATCATAAATTGGTTATGATTTATATTTATTTATTTATTTGGTATTGTGGATTGAACTTACAACCTCGTGCTTGCCAGGCAGGCACTTGTACCACAGAGCTAAATCTCCAGCCCAGTAAAATTTTTTATTCATGGCCCATAATATGAGATTTTCAGCTTTCCTTCATTGTTGATACCAGAATATTATTTTTAATTTAGCTATTCTAGGTGTTAGGTGGTGGTATTTTACTTTGGCTTTACTTTTTATTTCTTAAAGTCTAATTTTGCTAAGTTTCTATGTTTCTGTAACTTTCTTTCCAATACGTTTGATATACTATTAGTATTATTTATTTTGATGTTATCATTTGCCACCCTCTTAACTCTTAGGGATATGCCACTTTCGACTTTAACATATTTAAGGCCATTGCTTTTAGTATTATGCACTTACAGTATTATATATTCTGGATGCAAGTATTTTATCCATGTTTGTGCTTGGCTAGTTATTTCTCCTACTGGGTGGCTTATCTTTCAGATCAGATGTGTCTGCTTGAAATATCAGATTTCCTTCAGTTTTTAAAATAAAAGTTGAATGGCTCCTCCCATTGTCCCTGGGATGCCAGTGTTAGAGACAGAGTATGTGAGTCAGTGTCCTACCCTCCCTTCATGGTCCCTGCGAGGTTGGTATCATCAGGTGTGAGTCTACGCTCTGCCTTTTCTCCATTGCTCCTGGTCTGGTGCGACTAGTGAGAAAAGTGCGAGTCTGAGATCCACACTCCCTGCATGGTCCCTGGGGTGGCAGGTTTGCTGAGTAGAATGTGAGACTGTGCTCTGCCCTCCTCCACTGTCCAAAGAATGGCACGATGGTGAGAGGAGTAAAGCAGTGCAGGTGGGCAGTGCATGGCAGCACCGGTGAGAGAAGAGGCATCCTGAGGGACAACACCTGCTAGAAAAGCCTTGACACCGGTGACAAGGCTATGTAACATTAGAAATCCAAATGCATCAACTTGAAAAATAAAACAGAAAATGACAAAATGAAAAGGCTAAATGCAATCTGACATGTCCAGCCTATCCAGGACAAGTCCAGAGCACAAAGAAATAGAAGAAATCAGAAGCCAACAAACGGAATTTTTATAAATCCTATCTGCAAAAGGGAAAAAAACTAATGGAAAAGACTATACAGAAAATATTCTCTAAAAAATAAATGACTCTCAAAATAAAAGACATTAAAGAAGATACAGATAAACAAATAGAAGATCTCAGGAAAATGATGGAAATCATGAATGCCAAACAGAGACAGGAAATGGAAACAATGAAACAGATTCAACAAAAAATGCAGGAGATTAGAAACTCCATTGAAACTATATGCAGCAGATCGAATGAAGGCAAAGTTAGAATATTAGATCCAGAACAGTAAACCAGCTAGCAATCAACAAAAGAGAGATATGTTAAATATCACAGGAGATCACAAAAAATCAAATAACTATAGGATGAAGAATGGATGGGATATAAAAGGTGTGGTATTTTTATACAATGGAGTACTACTCAGCTATAAAGAAGGATTGATTCACTTCTTTTATAGGGAAATGGATACAACATGAGACCGTACTCTTAAGTGAAATAAATCATACTCACATGTGTAAATACAATATTGTCCCCCTAGTGTAAGAATTTGAAAGAATAAATAAGACACAAAATCTACAATAAATATTGTGAAAGGTTAAGAAATTTCTCAAAGGGAAAAAACAACTAGAATAGGGGAAAGGAGAAAACAAGAAAGGAAAAAGGAAAAAAAGTTTTAAATATATAAATAAATATTATATAAATAATATAATATTTATATTATATAAATAATATAATAAATATATATATAAATACATGTATTAGTGTGTTTGTATGTATATCCACACATATATATGTGTATATATATATATATATATATTTGATAATTAAGATGACTATCTTACTAATTCTGTTAGTTCATGGAAAAGAACAATTAACATGGTTTGATCAATTTTGCATGCCTATATCTGCTAATCTATATAATTCTTTTGAAGGTGACAATAGAAACAAAGGGTGGAAATAATTTTTCACACCATAGGAACCCATAAAAAAACAGGCGTAGCTATTCTACTTGCAGAGAATGTTAATTTTAAGCCAAAAATTATCAAATGAGACAACATTACCACATACTCAAGTGAAACCTCCAAGAAGAAGAAATAACAATCATAAATATAATAAATATATATATGCACCAAACACTGCTGAACCCAACTACATAAAACAAATATTAACAGACATGAAAAACCAAATAAACAATAACATAATTATAGTGCAGGAGCTTAGTACCTGACTCTTACACATGGATAGATCAGCTAGATAAAAAAATCAAGAAAGGAATATTAGAAACAAATCAAGCCTGTGAACAAATGCATTTGGAAAGTCTACAGAATGTTCTACCTCAAAAACATCAGAATACACATTCTTCTCAGGTGCTCATGGGGTATTCTCCAAAATACAACAGATATTAGCTGAGAAAACGTGTTTAATTAAATGTGGAAGAGCTGAAATCATTCCTTGCACACTATCTGACCCTAAGACATAAAATTGGAAATCAGTGACAAAGGAAACCACAAAAACTACATTCACACATGGAAATTAAAGAACTCCCTACTGAGCAATCAATGGGTCACAGAAGACATTAAATACAAAATCAGAGAGAATACTCAGTTAAATAGCAATGCTGGTACAACATACTGAAACTTATGGGACACAGAGAAAATTGTCCTATGAGGGAAATTTATAGTGACGCACTCACGGATCCGTAACACAGAGTGAGCTCAAATAAACAACATAAGATTGAACCCCAAACTTCTAGAGAAAAAAGAACTAATCAAGGCCCAACTCATACAAAGGAGGAAACTATAAAGATAACAGCATAAATTAATGCAATAGAGACTAATACAACAATACAATCAGTGAAATGAAAAGCTTATTCTTTAAAAGAATAAATAAAATCAAAAAATCATTAGCCAACCTCATCAAAAAGAGGAAAGAAAATACACAAATACAAGAAATTAGGAATGAAGTGGGGAAAATCATAACTGATTCCAGAGAAATATAGGAGGTTATCAATACCTACTATGAGAATACATATTCTAATAAGATGAAAAACACAGAATAAGTAGACTGATTCTGAAATACAACTGAATTGCCAAAACTAAATCAGGAAAACATAAAAATTCTAAGTAAACCAATATTGGATTGAAAAATGCAATTACAAATTTACCAGCAAAGAAAATCCCAGGCCTTGATGGATTCACTGTTGAATTCTACAAAAAAATTTAGAGATGAACTAATCACACTAATACAGAAACTCTTTAAAGAAATTGAAAGGGAAGCAGTTCTTCCAAAGTTATTCCTGGAAGCAAGTATTACCTCGATTCCAAAACCAGAGAAGAACCCAACCAAGAAAGAAAACTACAGGCTAATCTCCCTAATGAACATAGATACAAACTCAGTAAGATGCTGGTGAACAGAATGCAGAAAATCATCAAGCAGTTTATACATCATGACCAAGTAGTATTAATCCCAGGAATGCAGATATGGTTCTACATATGCAAATCAATAAATGTAATACACCATATTAACAGTACCAAAGACAAAAGTCACATGATCATCTCAATAGACTCAGAAAAAGGATTTGACAAAGGGGAGAACCCATTTATGATAAAAATCCTACACAAAATTGGAATAGATCATCACTGCCTCAATCTGATAAAAGCCATCCACAACATATCAACAGGTAACATCATTCTAAATGGTCAAAAACTGAAAGTTTTCACTCTAAAATCAGGAATAATAAAAGGATGTCCACTACCACCACTCCTATTCAATACATTCCTGGAAATATTAGCCAGAGCAAATAGACAAGAGAAAGAAATATATGGAATAAGGATAGCAAAGGAAGAAGTAAAATAATCATTATTTACATATGACATGATATTCTACATAGATGACCCCCAAAACTCTCCAAAAAAACTCATAGATTTCATTTTCAAATTCAATAGTGTAGCAGGATACAAAGTCAACTCTGAAAAGTCAATAACATTCCTATACACAAGCAACAAACTTACAGAAAAAGAAGTACACCCTTCATGAAAATATCCAAAAAAAGAAAAAAAATGAAATATAGAAATCAATGTAACAAAAGATGTTAAATATCTGTACAATGAACATTACAGTACTCTAAAAAAAGGATATTGAAGAAGATATCAGAAGATGGAAAGATATACCTTGCTCATGAGTTGGAAGGACCAATATAGTGAAAATGGCCTTGCTTCCAAAATTGTTAAAGAGATTTAATGCAATCCTGATCAAAATACGATTAGCATACCTCACAGATCTAGAGAAAACAATCCTAAAATTAATTTGGAACTGTAAAAGACTTAGAATAGGAAAAGAATTTCTGGTTAACAAAGACAAGGCAGAGGATATCACAATTCACTCTTGAAATTTTACTGTGAAGATACTGTGATAAAATCAACATGGTATTGGCAAACACAAAAACAAAGAAAAATGAAAACATATACAGGTCTGAGGATCCATGTAATAGATTAGAAGATGTAGCTACAAATACAAACACACTGAACCACTTTTTCTTTGACAAATAGCTAAACATGCTCACAACTGCTTTAAAAAGTGGTCCTGGAAAAACTAGCTCTCCACACATCAAAGATTAAAAGTAGACTCATGTCTATTACCATGCACTAAACTAAAGTCAAAATGGATCAAACATCTACTGGAAGAGAAAGTAGGTAGAAATCTTGAAGACATATGGGCATGCAAAGAGTTCATGAACAAAGCTCAAACTGTTTGTGAAGTACTTCAAAGAATCAACAACTGGAATCTTATCTTACTAAAAAGTTTTTGCCCATCAAAAGAAATAACTAATAGAGTAAAAAGAACCCACACACTGGAAAAAAATTTAAACAATTGTCCCTCATACAAAAGACTTCTATCTACAACACATAAAAAAATTGAAAAGATGCAAAACCTCCTTGTAAACTGGTGTCATGTGTGGACTGCTGGCGGACAACCACACAACAGCCCCTTCTGGAAGGTGGGCTGGGAAGCGAGAAGAGCTTCCCCAACCCCAAACCCCCATAAGGGACCAACTGATCTGGAGAAACACCCACTGCAATGACAGCTATTGAAGTAAAATATAATTTAATACTCATAGTGTTTGGGATTTCACTGACTTTGCAGGTCTAAAGCCACCAGTATGGTCATTATTCAGAGTACAACAATATCCAGTGTAGCATCTATGGAGGAATCTCCTTCTGAAGGTGGTAGCCATTGTTAATTCACTATTATCCTGTTTTGAAGTCCTGTACCATTTTCATTGTCTTGTTGGGTTTGGGTTTATTCTGTTTTGTTTGATTTTATTCTATGTGATGGCATGGGTAGCTTTTTCAAAGATAATAAGATATTTGGTTAGTCATTTTGGACTTACCCCTATTTTGTTCTGAAGAGCCACCTTTATCGCATTCATTGTTTTGTTTCTATTGGTTCTATTCTGTTCTGTTTTGTTTGATTTTTACTATGTATGAAGGTATCTGCAGCTATTTTGGGAACAACAAGAGGGATTATGGTAACCATTGTTGATTTCATACTGTTGTGAAGTCCTTTGTCACATATTTGTTTTGATTGGCTTTATTCTGTTTTATTTTGCTTGCTTTTATTCTCTTTAAAATAAAAATTATGAAAAATACAAAAACATTCAGTCGCCTCAACTTCATAGACCCAGTTAATAAATGGGTATTTGAGATGAATACACACTTCTCATATGAAGAAATACAAATGGCAAATACATATATGAAAAAATGTTTCATGGTATTGGTCATTTCAGAAATGAAAATTAAAACCACACTGAGATTCCATCTCATCCTATAAAGAATGGCTATCAAGAAGTAAACCAACAACCAGTGCTGGTGGGCTTGTGGGGAAAAAGAAACTCTTCACTGCTGGTTGGAGTGCATACCAGTACAACCTCTGTGGAAATCAGTGTGGAGATTCCTCAAAAAAACTAGGACTGGCCACCCCTGCCCTTGTGCACACTCTAGTCACCATTAGGGATGCTTCCCACCCCAGGAAAACAGCACAGGATGGGAAAAGCAGCAGCCAGTCTGCACCAGCACCTAGTGGCCACCATTGGATAACCATAGCCAGTACTGCCCAGGAGAACCAAATAGTCATGCTTTGGAGAAATTGTATTCCACAGAAGAAGTGCCTAGGACCACACTACCCTCTTGTTTGGAAGAACCCAGGAAAATATCAAGACAAAGTAGCAAAAGGCAGTCTCTGGACTCCAACACAAGCAGAACAAGTTCAGGAGATATAAACATTGAAGAGATTGGCAGTTGCTCACCTGAAGTCTCTGAAGTGATGCAACTGAAATAAAGAAACAACTTCATGAGGCTATAAAAGAAATTAGAATAGAAACACTATCTCAGGTTGGAGAAGAAATGAAAAAGATAATAAAAGAATTGTTAAGCACCTCTAAAGAAGACATAGACAAAACATTGAGGAGTGTAGAAAAATGAGAGAAATGATGAATGAACAAGATAAGAAAGATTTAGAATGCATGAAATTGATTCAAAGAGATACCAGGAAATTAAAAGCTCCTTTGAAAGCTGGCAAAACTGCCTAAGAGAAACTGAAGGTAGACTTTCAGACCTAGAAGACAGGTGCGCGGCTAGCAATCATGAAAGGGAAAATAACAAGGAACCAGGAAATAATTCAACAGCTGCAAGATGACACAAAGAAACATAATTTAAGAATAATAGGTGTCAGCAAAAAGCAAGAGTCAACACAAATGATGTTTAAAAAAGAAACACAGTCAGAGTGGTTCAGGAGACAGGATCCATCAATACGCTTTATTCAAGAAACATACTTAATTCAAAAGGAAATTCATAGACTAAAAGTCAAAGGAGGGAAAATAATGCCTATGTGACAGGGAACCAGAAAAAAAATGCGGTAGTTTGCCCATTAGCTGCAGAATGAATAAGAAAGATATGGCATTTTTATACAACGGAAAGCTACTCAGCTATAAAAAAAAAAAAAAAAAAAAAAAAAGATAACCTCCAGGCCCTTGTTAGTAAATGGATACAACTTGAGATCACGCTCAGGGGTGAAATAGTTCAGAGTCATGTGGTGAACACCGTGTTGTTTCCCTGGTGTAAAATCTGAGTTAACAGGATCCAAAATGCACAATAGATAACTATGAAAGCGAAAGGGGGGCGGAATGCCTAAAAAGGAAAGGCAATGGTCACCATTGATCTATTATTGTTTTGAAATCCGGTATTGTTTTCACGGTTCGGCTTTGTCTGGTTTTATTCTGTTTTATTTCACTTGATTTTATTATATTTAATGGCATGGATGACTATTTCAAAAATAACAAAATGTATTAAGGTAACCATTATTGATTTCTTATTATCTTGTTTCAAAGCTCTGTATGGCTTTACTTATTTTACTTTTATTGATTCCATTCTATTTTGTTTTGTTTGATTTTATCATATCTGATGGTAGAAGCAGCTACTTTGAAGATAACAAAATGCATTATGGTAACCACTATTGTATTCATATTGTCTTGTTTTCAAATCTTGTAGTGCTTGCATTGTTTTGTTTTGATTGATTTTATATTGTTCTTTTTTGTCAATTTTATTCTGCCTGATGGTATGGACAGTTATTTTGCAGCTAACAAAATGCATTATGTTAGCCATTATTGACTTCCTTTTACCTTGTTTTGAAGCCTTATATCACCTTCACTGTGTTGTTTTGATTACTCTATTCATTTTTTTCTTTCGGTTTTATTCTCTTCAAAAATAGAAAGAAAATAAAAAAGAAAAGAAAACACAGATTGGCTATCCCATTTGACCAGCAATTCCCTTTCTTCATATTTTTCCTAGAAGAATTAAACACATATCTCATGATATATGTGCACCCATGTTTATAACCACACAATTTGTAATAGCTAAATCTTGGAAACATCTTAGGGGTCCATCAGCCAAGGAATGGATAAAAAACAGGTGGTATTTTTATACAATGGAGTACTACTCAGCCATAAAGAAGAATCAGCTGGAAAATTTTATAGGTAAATGGGTACAACTCATGACCATACTTATAAGTGAAATAAATAAGACCCATATGTGTAAAATTCATGTGGACTCACTAATGTGACAAACTGAGCAAATAAATAGAACAAAATGTATAACTGATATTGTGAATTGGAAAGAAATTGTTGAACAGAAATGACAAACTATGATGCAGAAAGGAAGAAAGAAGAGAGTGAAAATATATTTATACACAATATAGTTAAGATAGCCATGCAGCTAGCTTCTCCCTGTTCCTTGAAAAGAATGTTTTGCATTAATATTGTTTAGATAAGACGTCATGCCAATATCACGTACTTTGAATAATTACTATGAATACAATACTCAATGTATGAACTATTGTAACTGTCCTACTAACCTGTTTTTAAGTTGTGTTCATTGCTTTCCTGTCTCATTTTTTCTCCTTAAAATTAAGAAAAAAGAGTAAACTGAAATGGATAAACCGGAAGAAGGAATGTTATATAGCTGCTTTTAGTTAGCGATAGAATGTAATGACAGAAAAGAGGAGAATCAGCAGGTGTGATTTGTTAATTTGCATTTTTGGAGATAGAGAAAAAAGAAATAAAATTGTATACCAGGATTATTCCCAGAGGTAAAGGTGATGCTGTTAATTGAATAAGATTTTATTTGGAGAGCAAATAAGACATTTTTAAACATTTGACCTATTTTCATTTTCAAAATGCTTCATGAGCAAGAATTTTCTCATGTCTAATTTCATACTTGCCATGATATCTGCTATTTTCAGGCTTTGGCATACACTGAGTTATTATCTTCTTGTAGGTGAGAAACTTTACTCATTAAAATGATGGTTTTTTGTTCACTAGTCTTATCTATACATCTACCTCAGTGAGCTAGTAGCTACATGAGCATTTGATGTCCAATAACAAAATTGTGAGGGATGAAAGTAGAAATCTGATGAATGCACATATATGTTTTCATATCTATGTTTGTGTCTGGACCCATGTTTTGGTATCTACCTTGGTCTCAAATAATTATGTGTTCATCTTCTTCCCACTCCCATAACATTTATTTACCCTCTTTTCTTTCTTGCTAAAGCTATTGGATCCATAGTCTTTTGAACCAGTGCCATATTGTAACTCTTAAAGTTTACACTGGCTGATATTAAATACAAGTTATATTATCCTAAGCTGGATTTCTGAATATTTTAATGATTTCACCAAAAATGTAACTTATAGATATGCAGTTACATATGTCACTTTATGAGAAGATACAGGATATAGAGAAGTATACAATTAAAAAAATTGTTTCATGTATTTGTTAGCATGTGTTTCTGTTCTATCAGAAAAAAATAGTCACTACATGTTTGTGAGCTTTCCACCACAGGGCCAAAATATCTGACATGCATAACTTCAAGTTGGAAAGGCTTATTTTGGTTCATGGTTTCTGAGGTCTCAGTCCATGATTGGTTGGCTATAAAACAGAAACTGCCTAGTCGAAGGGCACAGGAGCAGAAATATTCCCAGTTCATGGAAGCCAAAAAATGGGAAGGGAAGCCTGGAAACTTAGAGAAAGAGAAACAAACTGGGAACAAGAATGTATCCTTTCAAGTCAAGCACTCAGTGATCCACCCACTCCAATCAGCCCACATCTAAGAGAACAATCAGGAGGATCAACCCACTGGTGAGTTCAGCTTCCCCATGAGCCAAGCACAAAAATTTTACCTTTGAACACATGAGATGTCTATAGGACATGTATATAGCATTATGGTTTGATCTCAGAAGAGCTAGTAATCCAGGAAACAAGAATAATGTCCTCTCATTCATGAACTGTCTATATTTTAAAGAATTGTTCAAAATCATTTGCAATATTTTTACATCAGTTTATCAGTTCATTTTTTACTTGAAGGGCACCAATTCATGAGCACTATACATTAAAAGTTTTCCAAACCATTTGAGCTCACAAAATACTGTTTTAAATCATAAGAAGACCTAGTTTGGTTCAAGGAAGTCAAGTGTTTACAGAATTTTTTCCAAATTCTGATATCCCTAATTAAGTCCTTCACATATTTGGTCATAACATACACTCTATGTGGGTGTGGTAGCACACACCTGCACTTTGTAGGCTGAGATAAGAAGAACTATTTAAGTTCAAGAGCAGTTGGGATTTCACAATGAGTTCAGAACCAGCCTCAATCAGTGAGACCCTGTCTGAAAAAAAAAACAAGCAAAAAATACATTCTAATTTTTAAGAAGAGATCTCATAATCAAAACATCTAAGAATATTAAATGGAATTTAAAACAAACATAATAAATAGTACCAGCAAAGAAATGGGAAGAGCTTTTGAGAATTTCCTTATGTGAAATCCAGTGTTTTTATAGTAATCTACATATTGAGATATTCCAGATGCATTTAACTTTAAAGGAAAGGAGAAACACATACATATTCCACTGAATTATCCTACTTTTTAACTGAATAGATTTGATAAATTATTCCTGTCAAAACTTTAAAATTGTGTTTATTCAGGTTTCCAGTTAAAATAAATGTTATTCTCAAGCCGACAGTATCAATAAAACTTAGGGAAATAATACACACTCCAGTCTGCTTCATAAGTTAGAGGCAATATGGTGAGGTAATAAAAACCATGCCTGGTTCTTACAAGCTTCATGGTAGTAATACAAAGCATGCAAAAAATAAGAAATAAAGCAAGCAAGCAAGCAAGCAAGAAAGAAAAAGAAAGGAGAGAGAGAGAGAAAGACAAAGAAGTTTGATTGATTTTCATAAACTAAGATGCCTTTTTAGGAAATAGTTAACTAAGGAAAAAACTACTCTATGACTCTTTCAAAAAAACTGAGCATTACATGAAAATTGTAAGGATGAGTATGACTATAATTATAAACCTATATTTATACTCAATTGTAAATATCATTTTATAAGAAAAAAAAACTTGTACTGACTAGGTATCAGAATTGTACCTGGAATTATCTTTAATCACTCTAGAAACTCTTCTGACATGACCTACTTTCCTACTTATGAGAGACTATCTGACAGTTTTTTGTATTATCTTGATAAATATTTCAGTTTCATAAAGTCTTTTGTGTTCAATATTGTAGGGCGCTTTGTGCATAGCATGAGAGTCAGGCTTATTGTTTTATTCTTTGATTTATCATCAGAGTCCTGAGCTCTGATAACTGTATGATGGATGACTGGGCAAAGCTTATGTTTGATTGAAGAATTTTTAATGGAAATCTCCTACTTTTCATTCACAACACATCGTGGTAGTATTATGAATTACCTTAGTATAATATACCAACATTTTTAGCATTTCCTCCCCTTCAAAATACAAAACTCAGTTATCATACATTGAAAGCATCTATAACTATTGTCTTAGCCACTTTGTTTGTAGATAAGACAAAGCAGTGAGTACTAAAACTTAATGGAGGGAAGGTTTATTTTGGCTAATGTTTACAGTTGCTGACTGGCAAGCTCCAAAGTAGAAACGACATGGTGCATGGATCCATGTGGAGAAAAAACGCTCATATCATGGTGGCTAAAGAGTAGGGAGAGAAGGCAGGAGTGAGCAAAGCAGATACAGCTTCCGGGTCATGACCCCAGGGACTGGCTTTTACCCAGTCATACCTCCTAATGGCACATTGAGCTATAGTGTCCCGTTAGAGAATCACTGCTTAAAAGACCTACCTCTGGGCCCAGGAGAATTTTGGATCGCCATAGATCAGTACCACAACAATTACTATACACAAGACTATAAACCCAATTGTACATCTGTCAGGTATTTATCTACATAGTCACATTTATACCTGTAACATATACATAGTCATGGATGTTAAGCTGCATTAGCTTATTTTAACTAAACTTTCTAAAGTTTTCAGGACTGTAATGGTCTCTGACAAATTTACTAAGTGAAAATAAGAACACATGTAAAATAAATATTAAATTAAATTCATCCTTGGTACTGGGTCTTACTAAAAAGGCTAAGAAAATTTACCCAAAAAAGGTAAGGAAGATAAATGTATGAAGAATAAAGATATTTTTAGTACAAGCAGGAAATATTTCAACAATGTATATCATATATTATGGCAATAATTGGTCAACAACCAAAATTCAGAATTTTTACAGTTTAGTTAATTTGCTAAATAAGTAATTTATATTATTGATACTGATTACTTTAGTTGACAAAGCAATGTATACAAGAGGCCCAGGCAAAAGTTCAGATTTTATTAAAGCTGTAGAGAATAAATAAAGGACATGGGCTCCTAAAATAGCATAATAGAAATCTTTCATTGTCTTATATGTACATTTGTTTTGAACATAGGATTCTCCCATTGGATTTTCTGTCTGTCTCACCACAGCTCAGATTCCTATTGCTGCAGTCATTGGAGCTTAGTAAATATTTTGATATCTGACAGATTAGTCTTATATTTCTTGTTCTTTGTCAATATTTCTTTTTTTTTCTTTGCTCTTCCATATGCATATTAGAGTCAAAATATTGCAATGCATTGTGTAAAATAATACTATTGAAAGTATATGATTTCATGCCCACTGATAGATTAATTTATAGAAGACTAATGCGTTGATAAAACTGAGTATTCTCATATGCAATCTTGATACCTCTTTCCATTCATTAAAGTCCAATTTTATGCTTTGTTTTTATTTTAAATAAGGCATGTACATCTGTTGTTAACTTTATTCCCTTCCCATGTAGATTTATTTTGCTTTTAAAAATGTTTTATAGTTCATAATTTTATCAGGTTGATGGTAAATATGAAAGCAAATATAATCTATATAAGAATTTTGCATGATAGTATTTCTACGTCACTGAATTATTCCTTGTATTATTTTAAGGTAAATCTCTTGTTGTCTTGTTTAATACATAACTAATTATAATCATGACAAATATTATGATCTGTCTTACTATTTATAATACTTTATTTTTGTAGTTATTTACATGATTAATACCTTTCATACAATGTACAGTAACTTTATCAGAATGATATGTTTTCTTAAATGCATGATGATTACTTTTCATTAAGAATAACAAATAATAACTGTGAAATAACATTTATTAACTAGCTAAATTTCACCATTTTATAGACTATACATCAAAATTTGCTGAATAAAAGAACTACACAAACAATTCAGCTAAATTTCACCATTTTATAGACTATATGTCAAAATTTGCAGTATAAAAGACATATACAAATAATTTATCAATCAACTAAAATAAGAAACATGAATTGATGTATCTGATACCCATTAAGTAGGTACGTCTATTTGACTTTTTTTAAAAATGAAAAATAAATATTGAATTTTTCAAAACTCAATTTTAGAATTTTGGCATACATTCTTGAGAGTTGTCTTCCCTTTAGAATACATAGCTAAATATACTTCTCCTCTATAGTGTGGATGTCAGGCATCTAGTAACACCAACAGTGATGTTCACTAATACATTCTAGCACTGACTAAAGCAGTCTTTGTAGGAAAAAAAGACAGGGCTGCCATTGCTGATGGCTTCAAACCAGTTGTTTCATAATTGCATGAAACAATGCAGTTTAATGAATTGTTCTGCATTGTCGTTCCTATGATTTTAACTAAGAAAGAAAATACAGTATTATTGAAGTTGAGGCATTATTTTCTGTAAATTGATTTCATCTTTTTAAGTTTGGTTTAAATTTTTAAAATGTATTTTACATATAAAAATATGTATTCATTTTTTTCTTTAAAAACTACTGGACTGATTTTTGACGGAAATGCTTTTACAAAAGTTGACAAATTGTAACTAAACAGAAAGTTCACAGTTACAACAGCTGGCATGTTTATATTTCTTTAAACTAAGCAAGAGGATGCAACCATTTGGCGTGCTGAAGCCTGGACCCCATGACTGCAGGAGGCAAAGCAGAAGGGAACTCTAGGTGCGAGCAAGAAATGAGATGTGACAGGTGCAATCAATCACCAGGAAAGCAGATCAGAAAGAAATGTAAACCTAGAAACGGATGATGATTCCAGCAAAATGGTAAACATGAATAAATGTGGCAAAGTGGGATTCTACATTACTTTGCATACATATATTGAGGTACTTCTGGTTATGAATAAACCAGTGGAACTGAAGCTTTTACTTTATATAAAAACCTTTCAGAATGGGATATAGTTCTATAGAAGAATGCTTGACTATTATGAGTGAAGTTCTGAGTTCAAATTTCCAGTGCCACCGTAATCACCCCAAACACATATCCAAACAAACAAAAACACACAAAAAAACAAAAACAAGACTTCATAAAATCAGAATACATACACATGTACTGAATTCTGTATTTTTCTATTCTTTTTTTAGCTTGTCTATTTATGTGCACTTTATGTGTCATTGTAGCTTAACATTCACCAGCAAAATAGATATTATCTAACTTAAAATCTCTATGTACTATATGTCACTGAAAACTAAGAAAAACAGATTTAAGAAATCTTCTTAAAGTATGTGCCAGGACATAAATTTTTCATATCGCCAATAAAATAAAAGATAGTTGCTGTATATTTGACCTTGATAAATATGTAAATATTGTTATAAAATTCTTTATGTGTTTGTTTTTCACAGGTAAGCCCTGAATAAGTTGAACTTAAGAAAACAATGGAACTTATTTAAATTTTTCTTAAGATTCTTCCTATGGAAAGTGATGTGTCAACAACTATTTCTTGAAAAGAAAAAAGAGTGCTTAGTTTGGAAAGAATTAGGAAAATAATACATAGCAGAATCAAAACTGTCCACTCCTCCCACTTTCCTGCTCTATAATGAAGTATGAAGTATTTTATTTCCATATTTCATGCAATGAAAAAGGATATTGGCAACTTTTGGACCATGGCTTCATCATTTTTTCATACTCAAACCTGGTTATTCAATTAGAAGTGAGAACCATGGTGGGGAGCTGAAGTTTAAAGTAATTGAATCAAACAGCACAGCATTTCCTCAAGCCGAATCTGACCATGCGTTTCTCTCTTAGCCCTCACAGTTCATTGCTCTGAGGTTATTAACATAAAAGATGTGTTTTATACTAATATGCACTTATTTATACTTAAGCTCTAGTCTTTCAGAATAGCTGCAAATTATGATTAATTCAAGTATTTTAGTTTTCTGAGAAGTTTTTCTAATCCTCATATTAATAATACCCACACAACAGATTATTGATTTCTAAACAATATTTTGTCACAGTAAAACACTGAAACTTGCTTTTGTGTTTTCCTCACTTCTATACCATAGTATTTATTGGCAACACATTGAAAGATGTTCTAAAATTTAAGGGAAAATAAAGATTTTATAACAGTGACATAGAGTTGTTTGCCAGCAGATTTGCGGTGAAAGAAATTTTGAAGATGTTCTTTTAGCACATGTATTATACTAGTTGAGAGAAGTAATGATTTACAGAAAATATGGAAATGGAATAAAGATAAGTATAAAACTAACTTCTTTTCATTTTATTTCTCTGGAAGACTTTTAAAAAAAATGTATGGCAATATGAATGACTAGTAAACATAAAGATAAAATGAGCAATAAAAAGTGTATATATAAACAATAGATGGCATTCAAAATATGCTTTTAAAATATTGTAATATGCAAAGTACTATTTATTTAAAAGTGGATTCTGAATGAAATGTGTATTATAAGCTATAGAATAATTTTTAAAATAATTTATACAATAAATAATTAGATAATATAAGTAAGATTGAAACATCAATCTCATTAAACAAAAATAAATATCTGAAGAAAGTAAAAGAACATGAATATTAGCAAAGAATATATAGAAAATAGGAGACAGCCACCAAGACAGTATTTTATTAAACCATTGGCAATGACATTAAGTGTAAACAATCCAATAAAAACACCTAAAGGACACATTTTCAAATGGGATAAAAAAAAAAAAAGAAAAAACAAGATCCAATAACAGCCTATTCAGAATTGTACTTTAAATATAAAGGTATAAATTGGTTAAGGAAAAGCTAATAGATATAACATAAAAGTGCCAATTTCCAAAAACAGCTACAATTCCCACATAAACCTTTATGTAAAGTCTGTATAAGTAGACTTTAGAATAAGTCATTTGCCAGGAATGGGCCAAGGCTGGTGCCACATGCCTGTAATCCCAGTGCTGGGCAGGCTGTGGAAAGACGGCCCCAGCAAGTTCGAGGCCAGCCTGGTCTGAACTCCAAAGCAAAATCCTGTCAAAAAAGGAAAAAAGAATACTCCAGTGACCCAGTTAATCAGCACATGGTACTTATACAACATTTACAAGTACCAATTAGGAATATTATACAGTGTCAGCTCTCCAATAATGCAATCTCCAACATAAGAATGGCGATCACCAAACTTTAAAATATGTGCAGCAATATCTGATAGAAGTAAAACAAGTAATAAAACTCTCCATGTAAAATGAGCTATCGTCTCCCTCCTTCTGGTAGAACATGCATACATCTTTCTTACTGGACAGTTTTCTTTCTCATTTACTCAAACATAGCATCTTATATCACCATTAATTGCTATCTTTCCAGCATCTCATCTATAGTTGACATTTAGTATGTGAGGCTATTCTTATTTATTGGAAGAATTGGTGTAATATCTAAACATTACATGAAGAAAAGAAGAATTGGTGGCTCTGCAGGTGACATTATTACTTATATCTACAAAGAGTAAAGCACCAACAGCTAAATCAACTGCTGAATATTTAAAACAATGATTTAATTCTTAAAAAGGACCATTTTTTTCAATGTATCTAATAACATGGAAATGCCTATAAAAATAGTGTTCAGTCTTCCTCACCTGGAGAAAACCTCATGGATAATACTTAAACTTTTCTAGTGATATCAGCAAAATGTTCACCTAAGCTAGTGATACTCCTTCTGGTATCTTTGATAGTACATCTTATGAACAAATAAAACCATCATTTAATTCTTTCTAACTATATGCATTATTAGCAACTGAAGCAAAATGTTAGTTTAATTCATTTTTCATTACTTTATGGATAGCCCTTATGTATGTTGTTGTCGGTGGTGGTGGTGATAGTGATCAGTGTGTGTGTGTGTGTGTGTGTGTGTGTTTCCTCTTGGATACAAGCTAGCTATCTACTAATTCTACTATATCTTCTTCTTTGAGGCAAAGTGATGTATAGAGGTAACAACTCTTTGAAATTTTTCATAACTAGGTCTAAAAACAATCTCATCAAGACAAATTTAATAAAATGGAGACCTAATTGTAAGTTACAAATTTTGTATACATACAAAGAATAATTTGCTTCTGAAAATACACGTAAAGAGTACTTAAAAATGGGAGCCTTCATAACCCCCAAATGCACTGTCAACCTCAAGGGCAGGTGACATGGTCATGACTGTGATTGGGAGGATGGCAAATTCCGTAGGTCAAAAGAGTGCAGAGAAGTCGATTAAAATGACAAAATTAGCCAAGAGCCTAACATGTGAGCTTGTCTGGACATAGGAGGAAAATCTTTACTAATTTGAATGATAGATGAGATGCTGGCATTGGCATGGCTCGATACAGGGGTGAAGATGCCTACAATGAGATGGAAGATGTCAGGAAACAATGTGGTCATATTTTGTGTCAGATATACCTCTGAGTAGCCTGCAGCTGAAAGTAGGAAGATCTTGATTGAGTTTGTGAGACAAGAAATAACATTAAATAAACACTTGTCCATCAGTGCGTTCAAAAGTAAAGGCCACCTGGCATTCCATGCCTGCCTTTCTTTTCCCAGTCTGCATTTCCTTCACCTGTTCTCCTAGTCTTATCAAAACCTGTGCTCCAACCACTCTAAAAAAACTGGAAATTTTTTAGATATATTACTGAGCAAATACCCATTGGTCTTTTCAATATTTGATTTAAATCTCATACTCTGCACCTGCCTCCTCTGCCTCCTTCCATTCAATCGCAATTGGAAAGTTTGTTCTCAGTGATTGCATATTTCTAATATTATAAACCCTTAGTAACAAAAATAACATGGGTCTATGTTTTAGTAAGGGGTTGTTCAGAGAACAATTAGAATCAGGACATGGAGTTTATATTTTTATGATGATCACTCAGGGTTAACACAAGAAAATGCAGGAAATCTATCCACAATATCAAAGACATAGAATATTTAGCCAAGAGCTGAATTCCATAACAATGTCCCACATGAGTCCAGATGAAGACCCAGAGCTCAAGTCAATGCCTCCCACAAGTCCATCTGGAGGTTTAGAGCCCACAAGAAGGATTCACACCAGTCTCTTTTATGGATCTGTGCTGGGAAGGCCCAAAGGTCATCGGAAGCTAGAAAGTCTATTCCAGCAGGGTGAAGGAAGTGTGCAGGTAGGCTGAGGGTTCTATGCTGGAGGCAAGAAGTCACACTCACAACAAAGACCAGGACTGCCCTGAAAAGCACCACAGCCATCCACAGTGACACGGAGGCCCTGAGCTCCTCTGATGATAAGCACAGTCAAATACGTGCCAGGAAGCCAGTGTGACGAGTTCATCCTGGAGACCAAGCAGCACACATCTTCTCCTCCGGAGCCAGGAAGCAATGCTGGATGTAAGGACCAGAGCTTCTCCGGGAGAACCAATGGCTCAAACAGCAACATGAAACCCACGACGCCTCAACACCTCAACGCCCCTCTTCTCCTTCTGCACAACTCTATCTATGCTAGCAACTTTCCTCAGGTAGAACATTTATGTTTAGCACCATGTTGATTTCATTCAGATGGAGTTAAGTTTATCACCAGTTCTTTATCCGTAACAGACTGGCGCAAAAATAAGCGTGCAAACCAATGGAACAGAATAGATGACACAGAAACAAACCCCCAAAACTACTGCCATCTGGTTCGAGACAAAGGAGTCAAAAACAATAAAGCATTTTGAATTTTTTATGCATATTTACATATGTACGTACAATTGTCCATTTTAAAGTTTAAATTATTTGAAGGTCAGAAATTTTACTTAGGTGGTTCCTGGTATTGAATCAGTATTTGTCACATACTGAAAGTTTTGGTAGTGGTTTTGGCACTTACATACACATGATGAGAGAACCACAGGACTGTTTCTTTGTTTGGGAATACTTGGGAGCAGACACTTTGGGAGGCAGGATACCTGACCTGGATGAGTCACTCGTACCGGTGGACTCAATTTTGATATAAAATCAAGGAGTTGGCATCTGTATTCAGATATTCACCAGGTATTTCACTTTACCAATTAGAGAAAAATGATAATAAATTTTAGATTGCACTATAAATACATAGAGCCACTGTATAAAATGAACAAAGTACTTTGCTTTTCTACATTTATAATATCAATTCTGTTTTATGTAAAGACTGAATAGAATTTTACTTGATTCAATAAACCTTTTTTTCTTTTATGCAGAAGAAAATGGTAGCTATAAAATAACCTGTAATTTTTACTTGTATCAGTGAAGATGTCTAATTTCATAAGTAAAATATTCATAGTGCCATTTAAATGTTAGTTCCATAGAAAGAATAAAACTAATGCTAAAACTTAATGATGCTATTATAATATTAGAAAGGTTTACATTTTTATAATGGAAATTACAGAGGTTTGATTCTCAATCTCTATTATATCCTTTAAGATCCATGATTATTTAAAATAATAGGCTGCGGTTCTCTAACTTCATGTTTTGCATAAAAGTTTATCTAACATATTATGCTCTGAAGCACCAATATTGTATATTTTGCCTGAGTCTCCAATGTATGCCAGGATTTCCATCTTCACATTAATAAAAGCAATTGAACTGTCTGGAGGAGGCAATCTGTGCTTGTGTAGTAAAATCCGCTCAGTTGTCTTTTGCCAGTTTGTGGATCCCATACAAATTAATGGGCATGCAAGCAACTTGAATCAACAATAAACATTCCTTAGAGAAACAAAGGGCTTCCTTTCTTCTAAAAAAACCCAACAAATTAGAATGTGTGCATTTAAATAACACGATTTTGCAAATATAAAATACGTAATAAAATATAAATATGTAATAAAGTGATTATTGCCCTTTGAATTTTTGGTACCCACACATTAACAAGCTTGGTCTGTGCAGAGTTTCAGAGACATCACTAGCTATTGGAGAGCCAGGCAAGGTGGGACAATTCTGCAACGCCACCATTTAAGAAACTGGGGCATCTGGGGCAGAAAATAGGTACATGGGGTACATGGCTGCATGACAACCTTGAGGGTTACATAAGGAAACCCTGCCACAAAAACCGAACCAACAACAAACAAAACAAACACATCAGCTGGGGATTTAGCTCAGTGGCATAAGTATCTGCCTCACAAGCGCTAAGTCATGAGTTTGATCCCAGCTACCAGAAAAATAAAAAATAAAAAACACATCATGTAATATATGAAATAAGCCCAGGATTGTAATATTCTACTTATTTTGAAGTTTTATCTACCATTAGTTATTTAAAAGGCTCTGATACCTATATCAAATTTTGAAAATTTTCACTAAGTATCATACTATGTTCAACTCTTTTATTGTGTTAAGTTTATCTTTCATTATTTTCAGTTCTTAATTCCAGTGGTATTTTTAGTTTCAAAACTGCAAAACAAACTTTTAAATTTAGAAATTAATAAATAGATGATTAATAGTAGAATGCTAGTCTGGATAAATAGCATTTCAAAAAAAGATACTAAAAACATGCATTATGTATAAATACTTTTTTAAGCATTTTATGTATTTTTCATAGGTTAGACTTCACAAACTTCATGAAATATGTGCTATTATTAATTTCATTTAACCTGTGAAGAAACTGAGGCACAGATATCCTCAGTTATTTGTGCTAAATTACCCAGCTCTATTTTATATGTTCTCGTTGAATGTAAGAAAAGAATGTTGAGATCTAAATAGCATTTTCTGATGCTTAAAAATGGCACATACCTGTGATCCCAGCTTTGAGGCAGAATGATTGTTGTAAATTGAAGGCTATCCTGAGGTAGATAGCAATTTCAAGGCCAGCTTGAGCCACATGATGAGACCCTGTCTCAAAATCAGACAAACGAGGGGCAGGGGATTCATCTCAGTGGCTTAAGCACCTGCCTTGCAAGCACGAGGTTGTGAGTTCAATCCCCTGTAAAAAAAAAAAAAATCAGACAAATGAATAAAATAAATATGTAAGAAGAATTATTAATACTTCTCTAATCAATTAATGGAAAATTTGTATCTGTAAAAATACTGGAAGGAAATAGATGATAAGATAATTATGTGGGTCTTGGCACAGATCTATTAGATATAATTCCAAGAGAACAGGGAAAAAAATAGAAAAATGAACCTGTACCAAGCTAAAAAGTTTTGGCACAGGAAGAACAAAACAAAGGAAAGCAAAAGAAAACAAACAAACAAACAAACAAAAAATACCAATGAAGAGAAAACCTACAAAATAGCAGAAATTGTTTGAATCCATCTATCTGATAAGAGATCTGTTTTAGTCAGTTTCCCATTCAGTGATGGAGTAATTAGTCCACCTTAATGAAGAAAGCGAGTTTTTTTTTTTTTTTTTTTTTAGCTCCCAGCTCTAGAGGTTGAAACTCCAAAGTTAGGTGGCTAAATTGGCTTGGCCTTTGGTGAGAACCTAGTAGCACATAGCAGGCATCACACGAGTGGGACTCAGTGCAGGAGAATGCATCCTGGAACAGTGAGTTGTTACACAGCAATTTTGGGGTCAGATTTGTCTTTAAAACAACTTGCTGTCCCAGCAATTTAGGAGTCCCGTGAGAGCTTCCTTACCACTTTGGAGGGTAACTGCCACAATTGTCCAAGAACCTCCCACTAGACTGTACCTCTAAATGTCCTACCAACTGTCTCTGTCACAATAAGGACCATCCATGGACCACACAGAAATTGTTTTCAAACCACGATAAAGCAGATATTCAAAGCATAGAAGGAACTCAGATGCACTGTGAGAATAAACTTAAGAAAGAAAAAAAAGGCAAAAAAGACAGCAATGCAGCCAAAATCGCCTAAAAAGTGTAGAAGGACCACATTCTATTGCAGATATCGCATTTTTTATTAATTGAGGGTGCGTGGTCCCCTTGTGATGAACAAGTCGATTGAAGCCAATTTTCTGACACTTGGTAGTCACTTTTGTGTCTATATCAAATGTCAGGTGCCCTCCTGATATTTCAAGCATTTTATCATTATTATATTTTTGTGGCAATAAGCAATCTTTGATGTTACTACCATAACTGTTTTATGGCTCTGCAAGAGTCACATTCGTATAAGTTGGCAAATCTAAACAATAACGTTGTATGTGTTCTTACTGCTCTAACAACAGGTCAGTCTCTCCTCTCCTCTCCTCTCCTCTCCTCTCCTCTCCTCTCCTCTCTCTCTCTCTTTCTCTCTCTTTTTCTCTTCTCTCTTTCTTTCTCTCTTCTTTTGACCTCCCTGAAACCTGGCATAGCATTATTAAAACTGGTCCATACAATAACCCCCAACAATTGCTTCAGTTCAATCTTTTCCCCTTTCCTATCAGTCTTTTTTGTATAACTCTATTGGATCCTGGAAGCATTTCTTACATGTATTTATCATCAACCTTAAGACATCATTGAGTACATACTACTTTCTCAAGCGCTCCAGATTGAAGCAGCACATTATAAAGATTTACTCAGGGTATTATCAAGCAGTCACACAGTGAATCCATGGTACAATATCAGATTAAACATTTCTAATTTTGAAATCTTGAGTTATATAATTGTAATGATTTCATAAAGTTAGAAATAATCTTGTTAAATATTGAAAATAAGGATTACATTATGATCACAATGTCACTTGTGAAAACTATTTTTATGCTGGTTCATTTGGACATCTTTTTCTTTTCTTCCTGTTTCATTCCTTTCCATGTGACACTTTATAAAACTGATGAGAAGTGATTACTGGCAGCCAACATAGCTCTGGTAGAGTTAAACTTTGAAGTAATTCTCATCATTACCATCTCTGTGATGTAGGCTTGTCTTTACCTTCTGGCTTAGTTATATTTCAGTTTATGTAGATACAACTTTATTTTCAGAGAAGATGAAAATTTTATTGCAGAAAAATGGTGTAGGTTAGGAAAGATAAGCTAGCTGACTCTATTGCTTTTTCATATGGTTTTACTGAGGTCCGTAGGCTCATGCTGTTTAAATGAGTGGAGTTCCCATTAAAGTGTTGTTTCACACCCTCATTTTCTTTCTGCTGCTGATTATGAAGGGGATCATAAACCCAGTAAACAAAAAACTGAAACTCTTTCTCATAATATGCATCCATTCACCGTGCATTATTTCAAATGTCTTTTTAGGGATGGGTACTCTCCATTCTCCATAATTGAACTGATCCAAAAGCTTTTTCAAGCAAAAGGACTGCTTTAGCCATACATGTATATTTTTAAACTACTAGATTTCTGATGTGGATACAGAATAAAAACACAATAGATTAAGGATAAAAGCAAATAGATAAGATGTACTGTGACTATACTAGAAGAGCCATTCTGTTTTAAACTGAGTCATTGGCGCATGAGTTTGGATAAATATTGGATGTAAAAATATGGTATGGAAGACTAGAAAGATAAATCAGTTAGGGTCTATTCAAGAATACAAGTTCATTTTCTATTGTAAAGCTGTTGAATTGAAATTGTTATTTTACCGCAGAAGAAATGGAGAAGAAGTTAAGAAAGCCTGTCATCAAGATAATGGTATTTGGGCCCTAAATTAAGACACACACATGTAGATCTTAAACCAAGCACAAGAATGCTAGTGGGAAAAGGAGAGTTCACAGAAATCTTAAAATGAAATCTCTCCACAAGGGCAGACCAAAAGCCAAGAGAGATGCCTTGGGAGCCGGTGTTGTTACCACACAGGATCTGTGACATAAGCATCAAAATCTACTCACTGATGAAAGATTTCATTGTGCAAGAATCAGTTCATGTGTTTTATTGGTGCCATTCAAGAATTCAGCCACTTGCCATTACTGAACAGCTGTAGCCCACAACTCTTCAGGTGACACTCTCCTAGTGTACAGGGAAATGGTGACCAAACTCTCTGTTTCAGTGATAATAGTGGTCTTCAAAATATCTAACTCTTTTTTGCTGTATTGCAGTTACTCTAGAAGCTTCATCATTATGGAATGTCTAACATGAGCATGAAACCTACATAAATCTATGAAAAAGTACTGGAAATCTGACTAAATGGGAATAGATAATTAAACTAACATTGGGCAGTTTGTACAGAAATAATTAAATGAAGCAGAAGCCAAGAGAACCAAGTATGACAAATCATATGATCTTAGAAAGAAAGTAAAAGAAGAGGAATCAGACATGTAAGGCATCTGACTGTGAACTGTGTTCTGGACACTTTTTGGTGACATCCTTGTGACACATTCCTTCCATGATTTATATGGTAAATGCTTATTTCTGGTACTTAAAAAAAAAGGTGCATGAATTTAATTACTTTTCTCTTGTGGCTGAGACAAAATATCTGACATTCAAAGTTAAAGGAGGAATGATTTGTTTAGCTCACAATTTGTAGAGGTTTCAGTCCATAATCAGAGGGTTCCAAGGCAGGATGGTATGGCAGAGGAGAAACAGTTCATGTTGGTGGAAGACAGAAAAAGCAACAAGAGTAAATGGAGGAGCAAACTCCTTTTCCTACCCTATATTATATGGAGATTGTCTGACCTAGGGCAGGTGTGGCATTCACACACCCAATCCCATCAATAGAAAATAAACCAACCACAAACTCTAGATTTGGCTGCCTCCAAACAGCCTGCCCACTCCCCATGACCACATGAGGTTTGGGGGAACAACCAAACAAGAACATTATCACGAACCAAGAAAATCCCTAGCTAAAATATTAATTATCTATTACACAATTTACATTACAGATCTCTTAGTAGGATAAACTGATAAATTACTATCACACAGTAAGTAACAAACTGTAGAGACAGAACAGAAGGTATGGTGGATTAACAACTGGTGGTCAGGTTGTAACACCGAGCTGAACTGAATCAGTTCTGGGTGGTTCTGGGTGTGGAGAGTCCATTTCAGGATTGTTGCCAACAACATAAGATGGATAACTAGAGAGGAAGAGATAGTATAACTTTTGATTCTCTCATTGCCTTTGATTCTCCTGGAGAAGTTTGTTGAGCTTCTTTCCTGATATGAACTTGCCTTTCTCATAATCAGAGGAAATTGGGACCTTGTTGTCACTGAGAATGGCTGCAGTTCACTCTGAGGGAGCTCTGGTCCTTACTTTGAGCATTGCTTCCTTAATCTAGGGGGGAAGATGGTGTGCTGTTCAATCTTCCGGAGAAGCTTGCCATGCTGCCTTCCAGATAGGAAGTCAGCTGATCTCATCTTCACTGTTGCTGAGGATGCTGTGGCACTTTTCAGGAGGAGCTCTGGTCTTCACTTTGAGCATCACTTCCTGGCTCCATTGAAGAACCCTCAGCTTGCTGGAATAGATCCTTCATCCCACTGGTACAGACTTTCTAATTTCCATCGCTGACCTTTGGGCCTTCCCAGCATAGATCCATGAAACAGACTTGCAAGATACATTGCTGTAGGCACTAGGTCTCCAGATGGACTCGTTGAGGGCATTGTTATGGGCTCTAGGTCTTTAGCTGGACTCATGCAGGATGTTAGCTGGATCAGGTCATCAGCTGGATTTTTTTTTGGTGTTTAGGGCTTTTTTTTTTAATTTGACTCATTGGGTGATTATTATAAAATAATCCTATAATTACGTATCCTGTATAAATTGATTTCCTTGCAAACCCTGACTACAACAGATAGATTCATATTTCAGCTCTACTATTTATTTTCTGTACAGCCCTGATCAGCTGTACACAATAAAAAAATGAACTTATCTACCCATGGCTCACTTTCTCATTTATCATTTGAAGTTTCTAGTGGCAAATATTATTAGGATCCAAGGCATTATTATTTGTTTAACTCCTAGAAAGCATCAAAGACATTTGCTTGTGAAATTTAATATGAATAAAGAAATAGACATTAAGATATAGCATCATTTTTTTTAAAAAATTATTTTTTATCATAATAGTGACCAGGAATCTTATTAGAAGTGTTTCACAAAAGTCTGTCAAGAAAATAATAAATAGTGAAAGGCTTCATAGCCACCATCTATAATTCTCCTTTGCCAGATTGATTCATCTTTTAAGACTAATGATTATGCAACTTAATAATCGGACACTGAAAGAGACATTGACCAATGTTTTTGCTCTTTAATCTATATGGCCGTTCAGTTCCCCAAGATATCAAATTAACCATAAATCTTAACGCTGGAAATTTAGGTTCTTAAAAGAAAAAAAGATATTAGAAATAGTAAAATAATTATTTTTGATTCTAAAATATGTTATTATTTCCTAATATTATTTATCAGGAATCTTAAGTTCTAAATGGATAGTAGTGACACATGTAACCCCCTAAGAATATACAGATTAATGATAAAAATCTTCATAATGGATAATAAAGTTAATGAACAATCAGTACATGTATGATACATGATGCAGTGCGCATGCCAAGTCTCAATAATGATATCATTAGCCCTTATTTAGTTTAGAATATTGCCAATGTTTTCTAAGTCTAATTTTAAGAAAATTTTTTATTGAGGATTTTTTTGTTATTTTCAGTGGATGATACATTCATCCACCCTTCTCAAATATTGTTAGATGTGACTTAATCAATTTTCTCTTTCTGCCTTTATTCACTGCTTCCTCTCTCCATCTCTTTCTTCATTCCTTATTCCATCCCTTCTTCCTTCCCTTTTACCTTTTTGATTTGTGAGATTGTCAGAAACTTACTTAAGTTTTGTAAACAAGAAAAGTTATTTTCTAATCAAATCAGTAATGTTGCTTTATGCATTATGTTAGTTGAAGCCACACAAGTTCATGATAGATACATCATTTTGTGACTCAGTATTTTCTGCATTATCTTGTTCAATTTCTAAGTTTGACCATAGATTTCACATTATATTAGCATTACCATTCTAGCTTTCTTTTTAATTTGCCCATTTAAAAAAACTCAAATATTGAAATATTCTTTTATTTATGTCTGACATAGCCATGACAAAAATTATAAAGTTAAAATTTTCATTTCTGTGTTATATAAAAATCTCTAATTTTCATAAGTTGGTTAATGCTCAATTTTGCTGACAACTTGGAAGAGACACAGCTACTTCTGCATTACCATGACAACATCAGTCACTAGAACCAGTCCACAAATCTTTGTGAGTTTAGCAGTTGTTGATTGACTAAAATCACTCAATTCATTCACAAGCTTTCTTAATCCTTTCATTTTCTTTCCTAAACTGAAATCTCTGACTTTGCTTTGATAAGAATTCATTTCTCAAGTGGCGATATCTTTGTTTTGCATCCTTCTTGTTTATTGAGAGTATGAACTTAGCAGACAGATATTTGAAGGTAAAAATATTTCAGTAATCTTTTATGGATCTAGTTATTGTATGTATTAGGTGAGAAAACAAAAGCCAAATAAAATGAAACATAAATTTCTGCCTTCCATGAGCTTCAGCTGGAGGATGACAAAACAATCATTGCAACTTGGGATTCACTTTGTTATAGAAGAAGCTAAAAATTCCATCTGTTTGCAGAAAAAAAAAAAGTCCTTCTGTCTGTATTCTACTTCAACTATTCAATTGGGGTTGAGAGTATAATGGGTAAGGAAGGTTTCAGAAAAGAAACTCTTAATCACTTTCCTCATTGCTGTGCTGCAATATCTGACACTCAAAACTTATATGAGGAGAGGTTTATTGAGGAGAAGTTTACCCAGGGCAGGACAGCATTGTAGAGGAGCAGAGTGGTGAAAAAGCTGATCACATCCAGGAAGCAGAGAGTTAATGGATGAACCAGGAAGGGAAATAAACTCTTCCAGGTCATTTCCACCATGACCCTCCTTCCGGTCGGATCCAACTTCCTAACAGAACTTTAAGTACAATGCTCCCATAATCTAATCACTTTCCAATCACAAGGTTTGGGGAGCTATTTTGAATCTGAACCGTAACAGAAGCATTGCTCTTGCTTCTTTTCAATAATTAGTGAATACTAACAAATAAAGACAGATATCTCAGGGAAAAGCAAGTGAGTGCAAAGAACATGAACAAAATCAGGAAAAGATGTCTTCAGTGAGTTGGAAACTTAGAAGTTAGATTAAAGATGAGTTTGGAAGCTCACATCATTAGGGTTGAGTGTGTCCAACAATTTGCTTGTGTGACTTGCTAAACTTTGATTGCATGCATGTCTTTCTAAATTGGCTTCAATTGGGTGAGTTTGGTAGCTATAAATTGGTAATAGTGGAGTAATGATACCACCAGAATTAACAAATACTGCAAAACAAATCCTTTAATCCCAGAGATGTGGCCGTGGAGCATCTATTGGAACACTAGTTGTTTAATCATTTGCTAATAAGGAGTCACTAAAAGATCTGAAATCAGGCCGTAGCACCTACAGTTATATTCCTATTGCTGCTATAAAATATGGCCACTAACATGATGATTTTAAATGCTGCATGCTTACTGTTGTACCATTCCGGAGGCTGGAAAGTCTGAAATAGTTGTCAGTTGGCTAAAGTCAGGGTGTCCATGGGCCACACTGCTTTTGGAACCTTAAAAAGAAAATTCTTAAAAAGTTCTTGCTTTTTCTCTGCATCTGCAAATTTACTACAGTCTTTAACTCATCTGTCCTTCCTTATTCGAAGCCAGCAATGGCTGGAAGAGTCTTTCTACCATCATTTCTCTCTGACTCTCCTCTGCCTCTCTCTTCCACTTTTAAGGATCCTCATGAATTTTTGGACACCTCCCTGGATAATCCAGGGTAACATCTTGAGGTCAATACTGCAGCAGACTCAATTACATCTGCAAACTTTTTTTCGCTTTTTTATTTGCCATCATAATTTATAGTCAGTGTTTCTAAAGATTAGGATTCTGATACTGTTGGAGAATCATTATTCTGCCCGCAGTAGCATTTAATGGTTTGTTGTGAATGTGATTTGGACTAGGAAGTTTCACAACTCTAAGGTAGAAGAAGATGGCTATATCAAGCTGAGACAATATGAAAACACGAATTAAGTTAGTGGAAGTTGGAAAGAGTGATAATGTTAAATGATGAATTCACTGCTGGACATAAAAGTGTAAGGGTAAAAAGCCTTAATAGAATGCAAAACTACATCAACAATGAATGATATTATTTCCATATCCATTTAGAGCAAATATACGAGTTACCAAATAGAGCTCATATTTCAGTAAAATTGCCTACTTTGGGTTAGTCAGACTGCAAATCAAGGCTACAGTGTAGCAGAGGCTTCAAGCAATTTATCAAATCATGTCAAATAAAAAGCAGTTACATTGATTGCTCAAATGTTGCTTCTTGGGCTGGCTGGGGATTTAGTTCAGTGGCATAAGCGCCTGCCTTGCAAGCAGGCGGTCGTGAGTTCGATTTCCAGTACCGATTAAAAAAAAAACTCAAATGTTGCTTCTCCGTCATTTCTTTTGTTCTATAACATCCTGTCCATGAATTTGAAAAAAAAATGACAACTGATTAGAAAAAAAATCATTTATTTTGCATACATATTTACTCTAACAAGCTCTTTAAAGAATCCGTAACTTTTATGGACCCCTAAAAATGAAAATGAAGCCTATTTGGCATCTGAAGAAAGGATCACAAATCACTCATAAAACTTTTATAAAAAAATAAACATTCCATAGCATAAAAAAGACACCAACATAGTGGAGGTTTCCTCTCCTTGCTCATTCTCTTCAGATATTTTGGCATTCTTCTAATTCTGGGGCTTCTCCCTTTTTTTTCAGCTTTCCAGCCTCTGCACTTTTAGGATGTGCTGCCCTAGATCAGATTTTTGCCTAGTCCACTCCAGGAAACGGCCTTTCCCAGCCCACCTTGTCTAAAGGAATCCTTCTCCCTACTTTATCTAGGTATTTGTTCATTTCATAATCTTCATGCAGTTCAAATATTTTAGATTTTAACTTATTTCTTCGTTTTAACTTTCTTTTGCTAGCTTCCTTGCTTATTAGGTAGGGCCTGAACACCAAATTTTGCTCCAAGTGTCATGTGTGGAAGGCATGGTCCCAGCCACAACCATATTCAGAGGTGGAACATTTGGAAAGTGATTGGATCCTGCGGGCTTTAATTTCATCGTGGATTCATCCACTGATGGATTAATTAATTGATGGCTTTCTCGGGAGATGAAAGAATTTCAGGTGGTGGTGATTAGCTGAATGAAGCAAGAAAGTGGGGTGCCCTCTAGGGAATTACATCTTGTCCTGATCTCTTCCTCCTCCCTCCTCTTTTCTCTCTTCTAGTCACCAAGAGGTGAGCAGATTTGCTTCTTTGCTCCCCCTTCCACCATGATGCTCCTTCCTGATCCAGCCCAGAAAACACGGAAGCAGCCAATCACTGACCGAAACCTCTTCAACCATGAGCAGAGAGCAATTTTCCCACTGTGTTCCTCAGGTGTTTTGTCACAGCTACAAAGTGCTGATCACCCTGCCTGTTAGAAATCTGTGCCCCATGACAGCAAACTTTCTTGTTTTGTTTTAATTGCTCTATCTACAGAATTTTCATAGGGTGTGGTTCTGATTAAGTCCATAACAAATAAGTGATGTCTGTTGTATTCTAGAATGTGAAATTATTAAAACTTCATAGATGTAATCACTTTCATAATTCCACATTTTGTTGAAGTGGGTAACATAAACAAAACTTTGTAAATTATTATTTTGGAAAATAAGTATTGGTGCACTTGTTTCTTCTTACGGGATCAGCATTTCCTTCTTGCTTTCTACATAGGGAAGGGTAAGCTGAATTAGAACCAATGTCATGAGATTTTTCTTTGGTATTGTCCAAGCTCTGTGTCCAAACTTTTACTTTCTTCACAAAGATCTGCTTAAAGTTGTATTTTATACCATTAGGAAGATACATTGCAAATGGATTCTGTTATATAGATGCACTCCTGGCATTCTCTATTTATTCTGCATACTGAAGGATTCTGACATGAAAAGCTTGTATTTACCAACCAATAAGAATTTAGATAACCTCTGAAAAATGGAAAGAAGTAGGAAAGGTATGCGAACTTTCAGAAATTCTGGCTGAGTGAAGAAGACAAACATCAGACTGCAGTAAATTCTTAAAATTCATTTTGGAAGACCTCTTACTTGGAGGACAGAGTATTCTCTAAGAACTCTTTAATATTTTTTTGTTAGTGATTATATGATTTTGCAACATTTTACTTCAAATGGTAATATTTGGCTTTGTTTGATATGTTTTCAGGGAAATTAGATACCTTTTTGAGATCCAACTATGTTAGACTTTTGCCTTAATAATTATCACCAATATGAAAATCAGTGTTGTGGTAAATCAAAGCACAATGCAGATCTATTATCTTAAGCACTTTACCTTCTCTTTATGATGATGTGAAATAATACTGGTGAAGATGACTTCATTGTTATTTTCCCTTGATAAGTGACAAATCATAGTTCTGTAAGTCTGTTATCTGGTCACTTATTTTGTGACTCATGCATTTAGTACCTTAATTATTATAATTCTTGCTTTCTCTGTGGTCTTTATTTTAAGCAGCTTTTTGAACAAAGTTTCATATTTCTGTCTTAATAATGGTAATAACAATTATATTTATCACACCTACATAAGAAACAAAAATTGTCCTTTTCATAGTCTGAACAATTTCATAAAATCTTCTACTAAACAGTAATGCCATCTGCTTCAATAGCTATCAGATCTGAATCACTCAACATTATGCCTTCTAAGCAAAGAAATAACAGTGTACAATAAATGATGGATGCACACAGGTTTTGCAAATAATATTATCAGTTCTCTGAAATTATTGCTAGTTTTTGTTCATGTGGAGTACCATTCTATAAAACTGAATTACTTATCCTTCCTTTCACCCAGGACCAACAAATAACTTATATTTTTGACAACAAATATTACTATTTAAAGATAAATGTCATATCTGTAGAAGATCCTTGTTCCATATTTACAAGAATTTGTGAATAACATGGTTTTCTGCCAAACAGTTGACTTTATTTTCCACTTTCTTATACTGGGACTGCTGAATCTATTGGAATTTCTCAGATTAACATTCAAGGAACTTCACTTTTCCCCCCTCTCCTCTTCCCGTAAAGCATTCTACTTGTGCTTTTACAGTTTACATGTTGTGACTCTCACACTGTTATTTAGATTTCATCAATGACTTCTAATTTTTAAAAACAATCACCAGAGATCATTAAAAATCATTACATTCAAGTGGTTCAGAACTAACATACACAAAAATTAAAAGCTTCCCCCACACAAAACACAAAGTAACAATAATAAAAAAATTCTCAACCATCATTCATACTTGTCCATAAAAGCATGAAAATAATTGTATTGTTCGTCTTGTAAAGTTTCAGGAAGTCACTATGCTTTATTGCTCTTAAATTTTCATTTTAGATAGCTAAATCCTACCACTGCTACCACAGCATATTTTAAATTAAAATCTATTTTCCTGGGTTTCATGCAAGTTCATCTCTCCACCATGTTTACTTATGACTATTCCACTAACATTCTTAGTATTTTTGTTTACTCCCCTGTGACCCTTCTCACTCATCCACTTTAAGACACCCTAAGTAACCTCAAAATGAAGATTGGACCTGCCATTTCCCTCAATTATAAAAACCTTCCTCAGGATATCGTGGTATCTCCACACAGCAGATTTTGGTCTTTTGCAACTTGACTTTTCTGTCTTACTATCCCTTTCTAGATTTCTTGAAAATCATGCATTTTTCCCCTTGGGACATTCAAGCATGTCATTCCTTTCCTCCCTTTCCTGGAGCACTCCTTACCTGGTCTAAATTTAACTGAATACATAGACATTGTATGATGTTTAAGATGGGAACTACCACAGTATCCTTTATCCAGAATCCCACCATTTTTCAAAAAGCACTTGCTTGTTTTCAGAAGCCACAAGATGTTTTAAATGCTATCTGTGGTCTTTCAGCCTCCAGCCTTCTGTGAGTTATTTCATGAGAGAACGCTACTTAATGTTACTTGAAATAATTCTTAGAAAAAAAAAAAAAACACCTGAAAACTAGATGTGTTCACTGCTTCTTCCTGTTGCAGTGAATAGAACCAGAAAATACAGACACATCAATATTCACTCTGAATCTGGTGTCACAAAACACTAGGAATTCATCCTGATAATCCCAGTGACAGTCAAACCCATCAGCTTCTTGTTGATCCTTCCTCTTTTCTTATCTGTAACTCCTTTCTCTGACAGTCATGCTCACCATTCACAATGTGCATAGTAGTTTTATTTATTTGTCCAATCTTAGAATGTCAAATGATAAGTAGCAAGGAAACTGTAATCAGCATTTACAAATTCCCTTCAAAAATTCTGCCCAAAATTGACTTCATTTTCCTTGTGTTAGTATCTACACTCGCATTTTCTGGGTATAGAATTCTGAGCTGAACTTTCCCCTCCTCTGAAATTTGAAACTGTGTCCAACATCTTCAGATTTCCATGATTTTCAACAAGAAAATTGTTCAAATTATAATACCTCTTTTCCTCTATGTAATTTTTGCCTCTGTCTCTTTCATTTTTAATCATTTAAGTGTTATGTGCTGAGGTTTGGTGGCTGCTCTGGTATCAATCCTCAGGATATTCTCCGAGCTTGTAAGATCTGTAACATGGAGTCTGACATGATTTTGTACATTTTTTTTCATTATTTCACAAATATTACTATCATTTTTTTTTCTGCCATGGATTCTATGTAGACATGATAGACAAAAGTGCTCTGTTCTTTTGCTGTTGTTATTTTTTAAATTTCATTTATTTTTTCATTTTTTTTTCTCAATATGGGCAATTTTTATTGTCCTATTTTCAAATACACTGATTTTTTTCCTAGGTTGTTTTCAAATTTCCTGATGAGCTTGTCAAAAGTATTTTTTAAATCTTGGTATCTTTTGTGCTGATTTTCACATGTCTGTTTATTTTTACTCTTTTTCTTTTCTAAACATTCTCCTTTTTATAAAGAACATTACCTTTTGTACTAGACCTCTACATTGAGCCTTTTACACACTAATCATTGTCATTTTAACATCTCACCTGAGAGATTAAGTATTTTGTTCTTTGAATATGTGTTTTTCTGTACTTCTATTGTGTGTTTATTTTCTTGCCTTTATGTATTTGCCTTATATTACTTATCAAATTCTGTGCTTTATACAAGAAAGAATAGAGATTGAATTTACATAGTATCTGTGCCTCAACATGGCTAGACCTCTTCCTCTGCTTGATTTTTAATCTGTGCAAATATCAAAACCCACCTGATTCAGAAATAAATTAACCTACAGTTGAGCTGGTTTTGAACTGGAGTTGACATTACTATGATTAACTTACCTGGGTCCAGTTTGAATTTTTCCATCATTACCTGTGGTCTGGATGGAGGCTGGAGGCTGTAGGGAGTTTGCTCAATATGGCTGGTCCATCTTCAGCATTCAAACTTCCCTGTCTCTGACGCCTCAGAGACAGGCTCCACCCACCTGGCTGACAGAGCAGGGTAGACCAGATGGTCACGATTCCTAGCAGCACAGTGCATCAGGCTGGCTAGGTGTTTCCTGGGGCAGCCCTGGTCTTCAGTCTCTCATGCTGTCCTTAGTCTCAAAGAATTCTCAGTGATGCTGCCTTCCTCTCATGGAAACCAAACTTTGCATTTTGGCCATTCTTGTGAAAAGATAGTCGGGTTTTGCTGTTCTTGTTTTCTCTCAAAAACTGTAAAATTACTCAAAGAGTATTTCAGCAAGTTCCTCAGCCATCTATCCTCTCCTGCCTGTCTGCTTGTGGTAAAAAAAAAAAGACTTTTTGTGCTTTATTTGGCCGTTAGTTTCCTCCTAGCCATCTAGGTCACTTCCTGTGCCCACAGAATGCTTCTTTCTCCAGTGCTACTGTATTTGTGGTACTGCACAGAACAAGTGCTTCTCCTACAGGGTTAGTGTGCTGATTTAAAGAAAGGAAGTCATGAACCATGATACTTCTGCTACTAGGGCTGGGACCGTGTGTGGAGAAAGATTTTCCTTAGTTTACTGCCTATCTCTTGCCATTCTCCTTAACACTCGTAAGTGTCTATGGAAAAAAGCCTCATAATGAGTCCTAAGTCTCTTTCTTCTGCTTCTCACAGGGCTCCACTACACTTCTGCTAGCATATACTCCACTGCCAGAACATTCTCAAAGATTTTAGCAGATTTCCTGTCACTCACGCATGTGGTTCTTGGGCTCTGTGTTGGTTACTGTCTTTGTTGCTCTTCTCTCTCCCATTGCTGGGTCAAAATACTCGACACCCAAGTGATAAGGAAGGAAAGGTTTATTTAGCTCACGGTTTGTGGAGGTCTCAGTCTTAAGCAGCTGGCTCCAAGGCTGGGCAGTATGGCTGATAGGCAAGTGTTCATGGTTGCAGAAGACAGTAAAAGGAACAAGAGCAGAAAGAGTAGGGGGAGACCAAGCCTCTTGGGTGGGTGCAGCACTGGCACCATCTCTGTGCCCCCCTCCTGCACAGGCTCAGGAAGTTTACATCCTGTCTCCTCACTGAGGCATTTAATTAAACTTTTAAACTTCTGAAACTGTCACAATGAACAACATCTAAAGCAGTAAGGGTATGTTCTCTGCACCCTAGGATGTAGAACTGATGAGTTACTAAGTCAAACTTTTCTCAAGTTTATGCAACATGCCAACCATTACAGTGTCTCTTTCCAAGAGAGCACAATACCATGACCATCTCTGCTAAGGCTTTACTCTCCCTGGACTGCTCTGTGGCCTTGGCGATCTAACCGATCAAAGGGAATTTGTGACTTTGTAGTTCATCCAGCATCTTGTATTGGTTTTAGTTTTTTATCTTTTTTGTTAGTTTAGTAGTGACTCTGTTTCTCTTCTGCATGTTGTTAGAAGCAGAAGCCGGGAAGATAATTCTGAGGCTTGCACCCTGGGGTTTCCTAAAGGACTTTGAGCAGTGGGAACAATTCTGTGGGTAACACAAGCTCCATTTATTAAAGTTCTTTAGGAAATTATTAATACTTATTAATACTTTGCTCTAGGAGAAATTCAAAATAAGCCATATCTGTTTCAATCCATTTTAAGACTTAGTCTTCAGAGCTGATTATGCCTAGTGTGTTGAAAAATAAACACTTTCATATAAAATTCTAGTATTTTTTTATGTGTTCTCTCTCTCCCTTAAATGAAGAAAGTAGAAATACAACACATTCAAACATTTTATAGAGTATAGTATATAATCTTTGAATGCAATTTCTATAATTTAGGCATTGCAAATTTAGACAAAGTTTATGGGCTCAGAATTTTTTTTGTGTGTGTGTGAAGGTCTTTGCTCTAGAACATACAGCACATGTTGTTAAGTAAAGAATTTCATAGAAGACTGTTTGAACATTTTTGGCTTGAGTTCAACCTAAAAAGGTGTTGAAGCAGATTCACCTTGGATTTTGCTATTTTGTCCCAAACAGATAACAAATAATAAAAAACAAACTTTGAAATAACTTTTTGAACTTCAAAAAAAATATATATGCTTTATTTTAACTTGTAATTTTTTAGTCTAAAATTTATTTGAAATGAGTATTGGTAGATTTAGAAAAAATAATTTATATTTTAAAATTGTGTGTCACTATTAACAGCTTGACGCATACACAATCAAATATCTTTCATTCATATTTTGTCTAAAAATCATGATCTGATTTAGTATAATTGTATTCATAAGATTACTAAAAAACACTATTTGATTTTATTTTGCTTGAGTTAATTTACAGATTAACAAAAAACACTTCAAAAAGGATAATATTTTCTTTCTCCTATAATCAAATGTTTCTATGATATAACTACATATATTTTAGCCATGGGATGTTTGCAATTGATAACAATAGAAATTTCAATTCCTTCCTTGTTCATCACTCTATAGGTAGAAAAAAATAACTCATGTTTGTTGATTTTTAAGAAAAACACCTTTCTTGATATCACAAACATTGCTTGTATCTGATTTTTGGAAGATAAAGAGATTCTTTTATGTGATAAATGTGTATGTTTGAGGTTTAAAAAATAAACAATACTTTCAAAAGTCAGACAATTTTAAGTGTTTTATTACAAAAACAAGAAAATAAATCAAGAATGTGATTTATATTTTAAAAGATGCATTTATTATTATTTTCCTTCTGGTATGCATTCCATTTTAGATACTTGAAGTAAGTGATCAGACCACTTGTTAAACTTTCTTGTGAAGTTTATGATGACATCTAAATTGGCACTGGATGTTCTGTCATACATAAATGAAAATTTGCATCACGTAATAAAAACAAGTAGGAAAAAAATTTTAAATGTTTATCACACTATTTGAAGTTATTCCTCAGCTTAGCACCAATTTTACCATGTGATTTATTATTTTTAAAATATGTAACATAAAATAAGATTATTAATGTAAAATTTTAATCTTACAATGATGAATATTTAATTTTTCATTTATTATACAAAATTATCTTATGTATTTTAGCTATTTTAATAATGAGTTTTGCATATATTTGAAAGTTATCTAATAATGGTGATATTAAATAGAGGGGAACAAAAATTAAATTATTACCTGTTAGTTACTGTGCTACTAGCCTACATTTCCCAGTGAATAAATAGGTCACAAAGATACACTTTTGTCTTGGAGAAGCTACCTATGTTTCTGTTTGAAAATGATTTTCTTCAACAGAGAAAGTTTATTTTTCAAGGACTACTGACCTGTAAGTTAGAATAACTGATATGAAAACAGAAAGACTTTGGTTTTTAGGAAAGAGGATTTGATATTTTTTAATTAACTAAGAGTAAAAGTAAGTGAAATATAAATTTTGTCAACCAGTGAATAAATTGTCTTCCCACTTCAAGTTCTTCCCTTCAAGGAAATGCTATAATAGGAAATAGCACATTTGAGTTCCCAAATACAATGCTGATGAGTTTTACAGACGCACATGAACTCATTCCTTGAAACACAGAAACCCACTGAAATAACAGTGTTTTGGACTTTAAATAATAAATCAACCTGATAACTGCACTGCTAAGATTTCATTAATAAAATTATATTTACCACAATTTCTAAAATATAATTTTTTAAAATTATGCCTCAAAATCTCAAAATTTCATTTCCTCTACACTTATTTGCCTCTCCACAGTACTCAGTACTATCACATCCATGATTTAACATTAGATTCTCTGATTTATTATTATTATTATTATTATTATTATTTTGTTGTTGTTTAATACCTGGCAAAGGTATTGATTGTAAGGATTCTGTTCATTCCTGCCCATAAGGACACCTCAGGGTTCTGCCCAGGGCCTTTATTTTAGTGTGATCTTTGCTTATTAGATATCTATTGAGCAAGAGAACATGTTCTAAGAAATGAAAAGATTCTCTTGCATGTCCACTTCTCCAGTGATAGAAATACAAATAATTCTAATTGCCATGAGATCAGTCCTCAGCTCTAGGTTAAAATTCCTTCTGTTTAATAGCTGTTGCTGCTGGACCATCCCACAGCTCAAAACCAATGAGGGTATCAAGGCTTCTGGATCATAATTGTGATTAAGGAAAAATGAAAAAAGAATACTTTTCGATTTACACAATAGAAAACTAAATACTGCTATGTAATCAATGTGTTTTTATAAATATATACACCTTGTGTAATTCCAAAACGTGTAAAATTCTATTTGCCTTTATGTTGGCACATAATTATGGCATAGATTTATGTGTTGCAGTGTGATCTTTTGATATAGGTACATACTGTGTAAGGATCCAATCAGGGTATGCAGTATAGCAATCATATCAGACATTTACCATTTCTTTGTGATGCAATAACTTAATATCTTAAATCCTATTATGGATTAATAATCCAATTGATAAATGAGAAAAATACATGAATATACATTTCTCCAAAGAAGCATACAAAAGACCAATAGGGGTATGAATAAATATTTAACATCCCTAATCATCAGGGAAATGTCAATCAAAACCACAATGTCACTTCGTCACCATGAGAATGACTGTTATTAACAAGAGAAAAAAAATAACAAATAAGGTTGTGAATTTGGAGAAAGGGGTTTGCTTATTCACTGTGTATGGGAATGTAAATTTACGCAGACACTGTGGGAAGGGTACTGAAATGAAATAATTAAAAATAGAACTATCATATGCATCTCTTGCCTCCTTAAGGAAAAGATACTGTGGGCATTGCTGCAAAACTTATCAAGTAGGGCTTCTTTTTCAGTCCTACGAATGCTTGTACCCTCCCCTGGGAATTTGAAGCCTTCACAACCCACACACATCTCGATGACAGAATGAGTATGTTCTAGTTTCTACTATGTTTGACAACTAAGTGAGTTAGTAAGTGGAATCCTCTTCAATGAATGACTCACATAAGAATATAGTCAGTTTCTTCATTATAGTTTCAGTGACAATTTAAAATTATATGCCTTCTGCATAGCTAGGAAAAATGTTTCAAAAGACTAAATGTATTTAATGTGTCAAGAAAGGATAAGGAAATAGGTAAGTTAATCAACACCTGAAGAATCCATCCAATCACTTGCCAGTTAATCTATATTATGTCTTAGGTAAATTTCTCCTTAATGTCAACGTTGAACCTAACCATTGAATTTGATTCAGTTCACAACCAAATTAGTTTGTGACTAGAATCATGAAAAGAACTAAATTTGTGAACAGAAGCACCACTATTCACTTGAAGCGAAGGCACCACTGTTCATTAAATGAAGTCAATTGGAAATATAGGCCAGTATCATGGAAGAAAAGGCCAAGCCAGCTACTGTAAAACAGAGGTTCAGCGCGCTGAAGTTGAGACAGGTAATCACACTACCTTTGTGCGTTTTAGCTGCTTTTCCTTTGAATGATTATGTTAGTTCACTATTTCTGGGATCTATCACTACAAAAAGAAAAGTCCCTGGGGATAAGAAAAAAGTAGAAAAATGAATAATAGATATAGGTATAAAGACAGAAAAAAAATCACTTTCAATTAGAAAACCATACAAGTACACACACACACACACAGAAACTTTCCACTGAAAAGCCACATAGTTCAATTTGAACATGAATAAGAACTCACTCGGTTTAATTATTTCTATTAAAGCAAGGTCCATAACTGTGTGGTCAGAATAGTTCCCCCAAGTTAATACAATGCTTGTGTTCGTTTTTTATGAAATGAAAATTATAATTCACAGAACTCCAGAGGTTTGCAAGTCTATTACAAGAACCCACTTGACTACCTTTGTTAGTATTAAAAATGATAAACAGATAAGACTTCCTGCAGAAACTTGATTTCTGAGAATTCTAAATACATGCAGACATCTGTTCAGTCATTTTTCTGTCTATGAACAGGCTCAACATTAAGTTTTCATCTTAAATTCAATATTGTAGGTATATTTAAAATGTCATCTAAGTTGTTTCAATAAACATTAAGCATATAATACATACTTTTACACCTTTCTAATTATTTTGTTAAATATACTAACATACATAGAAGAATTTTTTAAATTCAGGTACAATTTATAATATAAATATTGTTCTACATCTCTGACAATATTATAAAGTTAAAATGTAGGTTTAAAATATTATTTTATCAATTTTTACATGACCATAGCAAGTATACAGCTTGCAACTGTATCTTTTTTTCTATATCATTTCTTTATGGCAAAGAGGAGAGGCCTAGAAAAAATCTAAAATAATCATGTACTAAATCTATCAAACGATTTATAGGATGGGTAGAAGCCCATGGTGGTCACCACTATTTGTGATTAAATTACATTGATTACACAGAGTCACTTGAAGATATAATTAAAATTATCAGTTCACCTTACAACCCAAGAGGTCATCCAAATTGATCAGGTCAAAAGGTTGAGACCATTAGAAGCAGGCTTTTCTCTGGCTGTCATTAGAAAGAGAAGGCAGAGAGATCCAAGGGTAGAAGGATATGTTAAGAAAGAGAGACACAGAGGCACACAGAGATTCTGTGGCTGTCCTGTGGGCGGAGGACCTCACATGGGAGTCACCTGCCCAAACAGCTGGGAGGGCTCCACATATAGCACCCAGTAAGGACATGCACACTCTAGTCCTATATAGCAGTCAACATGGATTCTTCCTACAACCTGAGTGAGCTGGAAGCACATTTTATCCCATGGTTACCTTTAAAAATATCAAAAAAAAAGAAAGAAAAAAAAGAAAACACAAATTACACATCATAAATGATGTGTAATATTAATAATATATGTTCCTTTCCAAATGCTTACTATATGGCAAATTAAAATATTAATCTTTAAGAAAAAGTTAGTATCCTAGAAAATTATGCGGAAAGAGAATCCTAAAAAAAGGAAAATGGCCTCCGCTTACATGAAACATGCTCAACTTCATAAGTAATTCTAGAAATGCAAAAATCTTAAAATCATGATATGCTATCCCATTCCCATCTTAATCGGCATTAAAGTTTAATGTTGATGCAAAGCATCGGTGTAGACATCAAGGAAGAGGATATTTTATACAATATGCTGCATATTTACCCAAAAATAATCATTTCGTAATGTAATTTGGAAGCATCTAGTAAGGCAAACAGGCTGCACACATTAGTAACCTGAATTCTAGGTTATTCTCAAGAGAAACTTTGACACTTGGAATAGTGATCTGGGTGTGTTTTTGCATACTTGTAATCAAAGTATTTGGTAGGCTGAGGCAGGAGGATCCCCTTGAGTTTCAGGCCTGCTTGGGCTACCTAGAGAGGTCAGCCTGCTCTACAAAGCTAGAACCTATCTCTAAAATCCACCCAAACAAATGAACAGCTGAAATGACATTGGGAGCAATTCACTTTTGAAATCTCTCTACTCAACCAGAGTAGCTGTCTGTCATGAGTCTTGACCATCTTCAAGTAAGGCATATTCTTTTAATTAAAAAAGGAAAGAAAGGAAAAGAAAAACAAAAAATGAAAAAGATACCAATTTCAACTTCATTTTCTACTGGTGATTACTGATTTTTTTTTAATTACACTTTTCTAGCAGAATGTATACTATTAAAATGATATTAAGATACAGGTTTAGTTTCCAGTTAATAAAGCACAGTTTCCTAAATTCTCAAATACATTATTTCTAGTATTATACAATATATTCTGTCTCATTTCTACTTTTACTATACTTCTAGTGAGGTTAGCGCTCGCTCTCTCTCTCTCTTTCTCTCTCTCTCTCTCTTTCTCTCTCTCTCTCTCTCTCTCTCTCTCATCACCTGTGTTGTATTTCTTGTTTTTCTCATAATTAAAAATGTATTCTTAACATAAAAAAATGCTTTACAATTTATTTGAGGTAAAGTTGCCTCTATTAATCAATCGTGTTACCACAATCTCATTATGGCAATTCCTTTTTTCTTTGTTACATACAAACAAAGTATATAAAATCTCATTTGGGAGATTTGGGATCTAGGTTAGGACCCGATATTTTAGTCCTTGAGTGACCACCCTGACTTTCACAAGGGAAATAGATTTTTTCACCTTTCCCAAAATGGGCTCCCCTGAAAAGGTGTGAAACATAAAAATCTGTTTGTATATAACAAACATAGTCTACATATGCCGTGAGACAAAGTCTAGCAGAGTGGTTAATAGCATGACATAATTAAAGGATTATAATACAGAAAACTAACTTGAAATATGGGCAATTTGAAAGTAAATCTATGGGAAAGGACAGATTATAGAATATTAATTAAACAAATGTAAGAAGGGGTATATTAATATTAAAGAAAGTATATTCTAAAAAAATTACCAGAGATGAAATAGAACAGTGATATGCTAAAATGATAAATTTACAGAGAAACATTAGCAACCTTAATTTCTTACCAAATGTGACATTGGTAAGATGATACTAGCCCTAATTTGGATGATACTTGAAATGTTACAAACTGAGAATAATGAAAAAAATAAACACACAAAGAGAATTTTTAAAACATAATTAAAGGCAAATATTATTTGTCTCTGTGTCATCAAATTTTTCAAGTTCTACTAAGTAAAATTCATATGGAGATTGTATATGCTATTTATTTGATTACATGTTAATTACTACATAAAACTATTCTTATCTGAGCTTTTTTAATAAAGCAGTTATGATCTATTTTATGAGATTTTTCCATTATTCAACAAAATGGATTTCAAACTTTTCCTTTCTCCCTGTAATAACTACAGCTACTCTAGATATTAAATATATTTACATATAAAACAAATATAAGTGAAATTTGAAAGATGGCAGAAAAAAATCAGAGAGAGGAGGGGATATGCTTAAAAATGATGAGTTTCCTGAGGTTTCATTTTGAAATACAGTATATAAACCAGGCCAGGTACTAAAGAGGCTGGGGTCACGGAAAAATCATAAATATAAGAGTGAAAATAGCTTCTCTGCTATCATTTGTGCTATGCTTGAACTCTACACTTACTCAGAAGTAAGAAGCAGGATTTTTTTACTAGTAAGATAATGTCAGAAGTGACCGAGTGAAAATTGAGCTTTTCCCCACATTCCAGCAAGAATGACCCCATTTCACATCTTATCAGGGGAGCCCATTTTGGGAAAAGTGAAAAAATATGTTTCCCTTGCGAAAGTCAGGGAGGTCACTCAAGGACTAAAATATCAGGTCCTGGCCTAGATCCCCAATCTGCCAAACGAGTGTACAGCAGAGGTTTAAATAAAATGAGATGAGTGGTATGATTTTAGGTCCAACAACCAAGGACGGGAAACAGAAAAGCGGGGGAAGTGAGCAGGACCTTGGGAGTCACTTCAAAGACCTCTCCAAGTAGTAAATTATGCCAGTTTAGGAGAATGTTTCATCTCCAGGATAATATTTATAGCAGGATTGAGACTGCAGGAGTCAAATTCCTCCAGCTGCAGTCTCTATTTACATAATTAGTGTTGGAGCCAAGGTGTCTTCAGCTGTGGCCTTATCTTGCCTTCTGAGGTATTTCTGGCCTCACAGGCCACTACAGGCCTCAGCCAGGACTAGTGATTCATAGAGGTTCACTTACTATGAATTAGCTTGTGTCCAGGCAAGGGGCCTAGCCAAGGCCTAAGAGAGACTCACAGATAAACATAGAAAGCCAATTAGTTAATTATAAATTCTGTTTAGAGCCACTTTGTAGGTGTCTCCAATACTAAAACATGTGAGCAAATATTTCAATCAGCCAAGAAGAAGTCACAGCCTTCTCCTTCTTAAATTGGTTACCAATGGCAGGGAAGCAGAAAACCTGGATTTCAACTCAGTCTAAAGACCAAGGTATGAGGGACACATGAGATTCTAATAAAGCAAACAAAATCCAAGAAGGAGAGAAGTGGACGGAGCTCAGAAATGACTTCAATAAAATAATGGGTGAACATTTCTTCAACTTTGTGAGATTATAAGCTGCAGCTTTAAGAAGAAATCTCAATATCAAAAATGGTTAACTATGCCAAATACTCATCATGGCTAAAATTCTGAAAATTGAAGACCAAAAACAAAACCTTTGACAGTAGTCAAGAAAATATCTTTCAGCAATGAAATAGAAAACAAAATATGGTCAGATGAAGAAAACCTAGGAGAATTTGCCATTGAGATAATTTCTTTTGAGATATTCCAAGAAAATATCTAAAGAAAGTTCTATATTTAAAAAGAAAGTAAATGACAAAATATATTGTCAAAAAAGGATGCATATTTTATGCAAATATCCACATAAACCCACATGAAGCATGGCTTCCCTGTCTCTTGAGATTTCTAATCTATACTTGTTAAATCAAAGATTATATTGGTCTAATATGATCCAAAATACAAGTAAAATAAATAAATATTTAAAATGATAATTTTATTATGAAGGGGGTGAGACATAAAACAATAAAGCTTTCTATGCTGTACTCATAGATTACAGATGTAGAACACTGATGTAAGTAAACACAAATGAAAATATAGATTGATACTATACACACAAACACATATGGATAGATAGATACATGTAATCATTACCCCAAGAGCAGCTACTATAATTCTATACAAATAATTCACTCAAAGATCAAAATTATACATAAATCAAAAGAGAATTCTAAGACATACTTCAAATAACCTATAGTAGGAAATCAGGACTAACTAAACAAAACAAACATAAACAAAAAAAGTAAAATGGCAAATTAATGTTCTAAAATTATCAAGTATTATGTTAAATGTAAATAGCCTACATATGCAATGAGACAGAGTCTAGCAGAGTAGTTAATAGCATGACATAATTAAAGGATTATAATATAGAAAACTAACTTGAAATATGAGCAATTTGAAAGTAAATCTGTGGGAAAAGACAGATTGTAGAATATTAATTAAACAAATCAAAGAAAGTATATTCTAAAAAAATTACCAGAGATGAAATGAACAGTAATATATTAAAATGATATATTTGCAGAGAAACATTAGCAGCCCTAATTGCTACCGAACAAAAGTGCTGCAAAAGTATGTGAACACATTCATGATTTCAGAATATGTAAATGGCAAATAGTACATGAAAATACATTTATAACCATACCCACTAGTGAGGTTCAAATTTAAGGCATGATGAAATATTGCTACATACTTAATCTAAAAATTAAAACAAAATACAGTGACAATACCAAATGCAGATGAAGATTTAGACAAACTAAATCTCTTATTCATTGTTTACTGGGATGTAAAATGGAGTTGCCACCAGAATTCATTTGGCATTTTTCTAAAATACACGGTTTTCTTATTAATACAAGCAGTTGAGTTAGAAGTATTACAGGCAGTCAGGCAGGGCTGGGACCTCAAAGGAGCCAGAGCAGAAGTTCAGATACCTCGCAGCCTTGGAAGAGACATGCACCTCCCTCTCTGGGCCAGATCTCAAGACAAAAGGCAAAGCAAAAGCAACCACTTCCCATCCTGAGGATCCACAGTTCAAATAGTTCTTTATCTCCCTGAGAAAGTCAGGAGTCACCATTCCAACCCCCTGCAGGAAGAGTAACCACTGTTAAGCACGCCCGCTTACTGTGTGACTCGCTCCCCCATTTGCTCCTGATTTAATCAATTTTACTTGAGGAACTAATCTTACTGGTTGACCATAATTGTGTCTCACCTTATGTGCACCTTGAGAGTTCCCAGGTTTTTCCCACTTTGGGCCCATCTCACCTCATAAAAGGCGCTGGAAAAGACAAAGAGTCCTTGGCAACCCACTCAGGACCCCTTCTGTCTTCTCTCTCTCAGACAGCAGCTTTCTTTTTCTCAATAAATATATTCTACTCTTAAACTCTGTTGTTCCTAAAATTTATTCTTTGATTTCACAGAATACAAACTCATACGGGACATATATGCTTTGGGAGTTTCACTCCCCTGTATCAACATAACTCAATGATCATACTTCTGACCAATTTTCTCAGGTGAATGAAATCTTATGTACACACAGCATTTACAAGACTGCTCATAGTATATTGACATGTAATAGCCCAAACCAGGCCCTAACAAACTGTCTTTCAATGGGAGAATGGGTGAATTTACTGTTCTATACACTTATGCAATATGAGTCTGCAATATAAAGGTACAGATAATTGACCCATGCCATGATACAAAAGGGCCTTAAGGCCATTATATGAGTGAAGAATGTCCACCTTGGAAGGTCATGTGCTGCCTGGTTTCATGTATCTAGTAGTATTCTTACTTTGTTTCTTTTCAGTGAAAACAATGGCATTTTAATTTTTTTGATTCATAGGAATTTGCAATATATAGTGTTCACATTCATTTTAAGAACTAGGTACATATGTAATAATCTTCTTTTTTTCATTTTTTTTTTATTTGTTAGATTAGCAGGAATTGAACTCATGGCTTCCCAGGCAGAGGCTGTGCTGCTGAGCGATAGTCTCAGCATATATAGCATTCTTGAATAATACAATTATAAACATACTGCAGGTCAGGATCTTAGCGATTAGGGGTGACGAGGGTAAGGGAGAAAGAATGTACACAAATGAGTAACATACAGGCATGTCCTATCTGTGGTAGGACAGTTCTATGACTTGCTCACGGGGATTACATGAGTGCACATGTCATCCAATTACACACAGTGCTCTGACACTAGTTTTCTAATTTTTGTATTATACTTTAATCATTCAAGATGAACCTATGAATTCGTGAAGAGGGCAAAGCACCTCTGTCCATTTGTGTGACCACATAAATAAATATTTATTACAAAAGGAAAATCTAAAACATTATTTAACACATTGCATTTACTAACCCCATAAATTTCTGTTGAATGTCAGCCATTCTTCAAAGATTCCTCTAGGAACCAGAGATACATAAATGATCAAAACAAAGAGTTTTGTCCTTGGGAGCCTCTTACATTGTAATAAAAGACATGGTGACACAGAAAATAGAGATTATGTTAGTGATTAGTATTTGGTTTTAAAAAAATGGATGAAAGGATTAGGAATTTGGGGGAGGTATAAAATGGATTAGAATTACAGAAAGAAAAATTAGGAAATACGATTAAGAAGAAAACACTTAAATCACAGGCATGGGATGTAATGATACTACATTCTAAAGAATGAGCAAGTACAAAGCTGCTCACGTTAATGTTTACATGGCTCACCAAAAATTAGGAAATACGATTAAGAAGAAAACACTTAAATCACAGGCATGGGATGTAATGATACTACATTCTAAAGAATGAGCAAGTGCAAAGCTGCTCACGTTAATGTTTACATGGCTCACCATAAGACCCAACCCTAGATATTCCTCAGCCACTCATTCAATTATAAGGCTCCAACAAGAGAGATTTATTGACTATCACTATTTTATAATATAAGATGTTGAGAGATTCAGACCAAAGTAATATAAATTAGAGGTTGGTTATAGAATATAAAAATCATGCAGGCAAAATTGCACCACTAAAAGAAATTTCTACTTAGTGAAATATATCTACATACACACAGTTTATATTTGTAAAAAATACAAATAGTACTCTTGGAACTTTTCTTGCTTTATGTCATCATATCCTTATGTAGATCAAATATCCCTGGATTTTTTGGTTACCACTGAAATTAGTTTTCGTACGAAAGCAAGCTAAAATAATGTGTATTTTGTTCAGTAGGGGAATGGGTACATCATGAAGAGACTCAAAGTACCAGTTCTGTGTTTAATTTGGCATAGAGATTGCCTTGATTTATAATTGTGGCTTATTATAATCAGTGAATGATCGAGCTCTCTATTCCTGTTCCTGTAAAGACATAGTCTTTGACAATAAATGTCAAATCACTGTAATTTTTAAAGAACAATTATTTTTCAAAAAGCTGCTGAAGCAAAATAATTTGACTATTCAAGCATGGTTTAACAAGAATGATTCTGTTTAAGGAAACCGTTGGTGATTGCAACAAACAGAGGTGGCTATGAGAAATGAACACAGAATTTCAATCTCCCAGGTCAGTACACCTTGTATTTATGCCAAACATATTAACAAAAATATAGAATGTATTTCATACAATTATTCCAAAATATTTTACTCTCCAACTGAGTATTTAAGAGATGGCATTTCACCTTGAACTAAATGTTTTTAACTTTCATTTTATCAGTATATGTATCATCCTACTTTCTATTATATACCTTTTATTTTACTATTTAAGCTTCTATGTCTGACTTATTCCACTTAACATTATGATCTCAATCATCCATTTTGCTACAAATGACTGGTTTATCTTTCTTTGTAGCAGACTAGTACTGATGTGTATAAATACCACATTTTTAATCCATTTATCTTCTTATGGACATAGAGCCCACTTCTGAAATTTAGATTCTTCTGAGTTATGTTGCTAATAAACATGGGTATGCATGCATCACTGTAATATGGTGTCTCTGACCTTTTTGGGAAGATACCTAGAAAGAGAATCGCTCATTCCAGTGGAATTTCTAGCTTCAGCTTCTGAGCAATCTCCATAGATTTCCATGGTTGTTTTACTAATCTATATTCTCCCCAAGAGTGTAGAAGGGTTCCTTTTTCCTTGAACTTAATTTTGAGTAAGAATTTCTTAATGTGTAAAGAGTAAGACTGTAAAATGAAATATATCTTAGGAGACACTTACACATCAGCAGGTCAATTCCATCACAACTTTTCCAAATTCCTGCCACACCAATTTTAAACACTTCTGAAACACATCATCAGGTGTAACCACAGCAGCCACTCCTTTTCTTCAGTATCGATTTTCTGAATTAGTCAGCTTTTTGGCACTGGAGCCTCAAATCTGGCATATATGATTTAAGGGTAAGAAAGAAAGAGAAAGAGAGTGAAAGAAAGAAAGAGAAAGAAAAGGAAAGAAAGAAAGAAAGAAAGAAAAAAGAAAGAAAGAAAGAAAGAAAGAAAGAAAGAAAGAAAGAAAGGAAGGAAGAAAGAAAGAGGAAGAAAGAAAGAAAGAAAGAAAGAAAGAAAGAAAGAAAGAAAGAAAGAAAGAAAGAAAGAAAGAAAGAACTGAGAGCTTTCTTGAAATACTTATGTTGCATGCATCTTTTCTGTCACATCTATCACATATCTACTCAAAGAAATGGAACTGGCTCTATCTTGAAATTCAATGCCTTTAGACAGAATTAATTGCCTTGTGATGAGTGGCAATAATTATTGCAGAAGTGAAAGAGTTTAAGTTTTAATATCTGCACTTATAAAATCAACTACTAAAACAAATACATACACACAGTTGCATACATGTCCATGTGCTGTGTGTGTTTGTGGAATTGAAGTCCATGAAGGCAGAGTTTATTTTGTTCTTTTATTAGTCATTATATTCCAAAGTTTGAAAAAATATTTATGCAGTTGGGGTTCAGCGATATGTGTTTAATGAATAAAACATACACAGAGATATGAGTGTAATGTAAAAGCATTTATTGTTAAAGTATATATACTTTAATGTACTCTGATGCAAAATAAAAGTAATTGCATTAGGAATAATATTGAGAGGAATTATAAAATCTGTTTACAATTACCAGTAAAATACCTAATTGAATGATTTTGTAAAAATGCAATTAGCCCTTAATGTTCCTAGGATTCTTTCTTTTTGTCCTTTTCTCTCTCTCTCTTTCTCTACTTCTCTCTCTCTCTCTCTTCCCTTTTATTCTTCCCCTTTCTTCCCACCCTTTCTTCTGTCTGTTCATTATTTTTTATGACACCAGGGATCAAACACACAAGAAGGCACAAACTTTGTCACTGAGGTATAATCTCAACTCCTGGGGTTCATTATAAACACTTAAAACAGTGTACAAAAAAAGTTTAAAAATCTGTGAGATAATTCTGCAAACCTATGATACATATAAACTAAATCTATTCCTACTTCACATAAGAAAAATGTAGTTAGCTTTTTTAGTCTGAGATAAAAACTGAGATGGAGATGCAGGACATCCTTTTTACATCAGCAATGGAATTTAGGGAGCAAAAATGAAGAAGATAAAAAAAAAATCTGGGGCTGGAGATATAGCTTAGTGGTACAGCACCTGCCTGGCAGGTGTAAGGTTCAGAGTTTGATTCCTGGCACACACACACAAAAAAAAAAAAAAGAAAAGAAAAGAAAAAAAAGACCAAATAATTTTCAAATTAAATAAATTGATACAATTTCATATGTAGCCATGACTGAATTAAAATGCTGTATGAGTAAATAAATGTGTTTTATTTTTACTCTTTTACTGACTTTTCAGATTCCTCTCTGGAGTGATTCTCAAGAAAAATTTATTAATTGAAAACAAGTTCGTATGATATTGACTATCCATAAACGGTTTACTCAAAATTAACTCAGAGTAACATTGAGAAGAGCATTACCACCAGTAGCTTTACCATCAATTTGGTAAAAAGTTATGAGACTTTGAACATAATTATTGATTCTTTTTTTAGTTTTAAAATGAAAAAGGGATAGAGATGATGTTACAGAATTTCAAAACAAAATAATAAGAGATTAACAGTGGGTAATAGATTGTGTATTATTATCCCCAAAGTAGTTGTCTAGATTACAAGATATTGGCATAAAAAAGATCAAAGAATCATACCATGAGAGCACGAACTGTTCTTTTTGGTGAACTAATGAAATATCTATATATCTATATAGATAGATAGATGATAGATAAATATATGTCTATATATCTATATCTGTGTGTGTGTGTGTGTGTGTTTATAGTCTCTTCCATTCTTTATCTCCTTTCTCTAATCCTGGTTGTTATTTCCTTTTGAGCAGTTTCTTTCACTTTCACTTTCACTTTCACAATATCTATTGTATATTTTGGATTTTATTTACTCTTTCAGTTTTTTACACTAGGGAGATCATATGATATTTACACATTAGGGTCTGATTTATTTCACTTATGAGTACGGTCTTGAGTTCCATTTACCTGCAAAAGAGTTAAATTTATTCTTCTTTTATACAATGGAGTAGTACTCCATTATATAAAAATACTACATTTTTTTATTCATTCTGAAGTTGATGGGCATTTGGATTGTTTACAAGATTTATTCCTATAAGAAGTTACAGTATTTAGCAAAAATTTGGATTGAAAATGCTTAACATGATTGAACTCTAGAAATTAAAATAGTTTGGAAAAATATTATATAATTTTAAAATTAAGCAACAAAGAAAAATACAGCAAGAAGGCACTAAGTGGATTGAAATGTAAATGACAATGTAAATAAAGTAAAAAATAATTCCTAACAACAGGTGTGAGGGTAATAAATGAAAGTTATGTGTCTTACAAGGTTAAGGCTTTGAAGGAGGATGAAACATAATGACAACTGAAGAAGTAGAAAATCTGTGTCATATTCCACAGACCCTCACAAAAACTAAGGTAAGTGTTATTATCTGTAGAAAAAAAAAGACCTTTCCTATGCTCTAAACCTTGTATAAAACATTTGGCTTTTATCACTCCTTATTATGTTGTGGAGTATAAAGATTGAGAAGCACAGGCAAGAGAGAAGTTACAATTGTAGACATAACCATAAGATCCAAGTAGAGACCATTTCAACTCCTTCAAAATGATCCAGTGGACAGCCTTATATTAGCAATATTGTCATCAATTTACCTGTGCATCTCACCTATTATGTATTAGAAAATCTCAATTTCTACCCCAAAGATAAATTAAGGATAATATTCATATTAAGAGACAGTAATCAGTGATTACATAAATTATTATCTCATATAAAATTCAATTGCAATTCAACAGAAGTAGATATTTATCTGTGTAATTTCTGAATATAGTTCACTGTGAATAAAAAGTATATCTTAAAATTCAAATGTACTTATACAGTTAAAACTCCATCCTATATTTATAGTTGTTATCGCGCAAATTATGACGAACCTATAAGTTAAAAATTTAGGTTTCTCATTTTCACAATTAGAGGGTTAGACAAATATTCTTCCTAACAGTCATCAGTCACTCTTGAAACATACTAAAGAAATTTCCCACTTTTTCATTTTAATACTAAAAAAGAATAAAAAAGATGATACAGAAATTCAAAACAAAGAAGAGATTAACAATGGTTAATATATTATTATTATCTTCAAAATAGTTGCTCAGATTATAAGACACTGTCATGTGTGATGCATTAAACAATGAAAGCACAAATCCTTCTTTTTGATGAACAGAAATTAGTAGTGTAATTATCTATCTTGTTTATATATTATATATAATTTCATATAATATATATAATATATACACACATATATACTTTGCTCTTCTTTCCCCTTTACCCCATCCCAGTTGTCCTTTCCTTCTGAGCAATCTCCTCACTCCTTCCCCCTTCTCACAATATCTATTGTACATTTCGAATCATATTTACTCCTGCAATTTTTTATACTAGGGAGACAACACAATGTTTACAAATGCAAGTCTGATTTATGAACTAGCCTATTGTTCCACTGATAATAAAGATACATTTTTCTTCTAATGAGCATGGGTGGAAGAAGGCAATCTACAATATTGTATGACATTTTCAGCAACAATCGTCCATTATTTTACATCAGAGCAATCACTGTTTGATGTCAAGTTGGAGGTTAGTTTGTGTATGTTTTCTGACAAAGAATTTTCTTCTGTTTTCAACTTTTCTCACACAAATAGTAAGCACATCAGTGATACTTAATGGATTGACAGCAATTAGCATAACTAAGCTGTCCTAACCAAATTTATTTTAGTAGATAAATGTGGGACACTTTTTGTTTTAATTTTGTGTCTCTTTTATATCTGATCCTATTCTCTGATTTTTAATATGTCTACATTACATTTCTAAAACTTCTGTTTGCACTGTTGGGTTCTTTGAGAAGCAGATGTTAAGAGTCAGGAGCATAGAGGTTTACTAAGGAGGAAGCAGTATTGGGGGGACTGAGCAGTCATGATGAAGACTGTTCAAAACCATAGAGGAGCTCTAGAATAAGTTTAGTCCATTAAAGAAACCACATCCTGGGAAAAAAGAACAACAAAGTTTCATAACACCTCACTCACACACTGCAAGGAATTCTCTATGCAAAAAACATGAGCTAAACATAATTGCTCAGTCTCTGTCACTCCCTAAGAAGAATAATTTTCAACTTGTAACTGTTGAATCACAGCCTGACTAAAGTCACTAATAAGAAAGGATATCATACAACTATCTTCTTGTAAACACAAAATATTCTGGAGTGGTTGGGGCATTGCCTGCCCTCAGTAGCACAAGCCAAAGGCCTGCCCATCCAGGCATGCAACATAACACCTAGTTTTAAACCCTGTAAGGATCCCCATAGCAACCCCAAGTACTTGCAAAGCTTTGGTGCACCACAGGGCATGAGCTGAAGGGCTTCATAGCATACTCCATCTAGCTGTTCAGCCTTGCTATACAACTCAGAACCTGGTAGAGTCCTGCCCAGCAACCTCATGCAGGCAGAGAGCTTCACAGAATCAAGGGGAGAGTGCTGAAGCCCTCCCCAACATACTCCCCAGATTTGAGGAGCATTCCAGTGCCACAAGGGACCTGAAAAGGCCTGACTAATGACCTTCACTCTAAGGAAACTCCCTGCGTTATGGACAGATATCCACAACCCAGGAAGCAACTGAGACCTAGCATTCAGCTTCTCCAGAGAAACACAAAAAAATGACAAACAAAAGAATAAAATTCAATCATAAACCTCCAGCCCATCCCAAACAGGCCTAGGAGACATGGACATAGAAGAAAATGTAAGCCATGCACCTGAAATTTCTGAAAAGATAGCAACTGAAGTAAACAACTCCTTGAAGCTATAAAGGAACTCAGATCAGAAATAACCTCCCAGGTAAAAGAAGAAATGATAAACATAATAAAAGAAATGCTGAACACATCTAAAGAAGACAGTTAAAAAAATTGAGGAGCACTGCAAAAAGATGGAAACCTTGAATGAACAATATAAGAAAAAAACAGAACGCATGAAAGAGAATCAAAGATATATCTAGGAAATCAAAAGTTCCATCAAAAGCTCGCAAAACTGCCTCCATGAAAGTGAAGATAGACATTCAGATCTCAAAGACAAGACTGCAACTAATGAACTAATGAACAGGAAAGGAAAGACCCTTTAAAAAAAACAAAGAATCAGGAGATGACAGTTCAATAGTTGCCAGATGATGCAAAAAAAATTATATATATATATATATATTAGCTAGGTGTAAACCAAAAAGATGACAACATGAATAATATTTTAAAAACCATTTACAGAAGTAATAGCAAAAAAATTTCCAAATATTAAAAAGGAAACTGATACGCAAATAAGGGAAGCATAGAGAACTCCAATTAGACATAACCAAACTAAATCTACACTCAGACATGCAATAATCAACATTGCAGAAATTCCACATAACAGAATATAAAAAGCTGTTAGGCAGAAAAGACAAATTGTCTATAAATGAAAGTCCATTAGAATCACAACAGACTTCTCAACACAAACAATGAAGTCAAGAAGAGCACAGAGTCAAGTATTTCAAATCCAAAAGGATAATGACTTCCAACCCAGATTGATGTACTCTGCAAAGCTCTCCTTCAAAACAGAAAGAGAAATAAGACACTTCCACAATAAAGAACAGTTGAAGAATTTCAGGACCACCAAAGTGACCCTGCAAAAAATACTGTAAGGTATTCTAGATAGAAAAAGAAATACAACTCAATTTACTAATTAAAGAAACAGACTGGCAGAATGGATCAGGAAACAACATCTAACCATATGCTGTAGGCAACAAACCCATGTAATGCAAAAGGAAATTCACAGAATTAAAGTCAAAGGATGGAAAACAACAATTTATGCAATAGGAAACCAAAAATAAGAAGGTGTAGCTATTCTGTTGCAGACAATGTGAACTTTAAATCAAGAATTATCAAAAGAGATACTGAAGGTCACTACATACTAGTTAGGGGAAAACTTCAAGAGGAAGAAATAATAATCTTAAACATATGTGCACCAAATATGGGAGCACCCAGCTATATAAAAAATTTATAAATAGAAATAAAACCTCAAATAAGCAATAACACAAATATAATGTAAGACCTTAACACCCCATTGACACAAACAGGCAGATCAACTAGACAGAAAATCAGCAAAGAAAAAACAGAACTCAATCAAACTTGTGAACAATTAGACATAGTAGACATGTCCAGAGGGCTCTACCCAACATCAGAATATACAATCTTCTCAGTTTCACATGGGACATTCTCTAAAATAGACCACATATTAGCCCACAGAATATGTTTAAATAAATACCAAAGAATAGAAATTATCCCATGCATATTATCTGATCATAGTGACATGAAACTTGAAATTAATGACAGAAGAAATTTCAAAAACTCCACAAACACATGGAAATTAAATAATGCAATCCTGAACAATCAATGGGTCACAGAAGAAATTAAAGAAGAAATTAAACAATATCTACAATCAAAGGAAAATACCAGTACAACTTACTGGAACCTGTGAGAGGCAAAGGAAGCAGTCCTCAGAGAGAAACTTACTGCATTGAACATCAGGAAAACAGAATGAACACAAATAAACAATCTGATGTTACACCTCAAACATCTGGAAAAAGAAGAGCAAGTCAAGCCCAAAGCCAAAATAAAAGAAGAAATTATAAAAAGCATTATCAGAGCAGAAATCAATGCAATAAAGACTAAGAATACAAGACAAAGTATTAACAAAGCAAAGAGTTGGTTCTTTGAAAGAGTAAATAAAATTGATAAACCCCTAGCCAACCTTATTAAAAAAAGGAAAAAAAACCCTCCAATTCAAGCAATAAGGAGTAAAAAGGGTGAAATCACTACATACCCTTTCAAAATACAAAAGATCACCAATACCTGCTCCAAAAACCTTTACTCTCATAGGTTTGACAACACAGAAGAAATGGACAGATTCCTAGAATCATATTAATTACCAAAGCTGAGTTAAGAAGTTGTAAAACTGCTGAAAAACCCAATTTCAGTTAAGGAGATTGAAAGTGTATATTAGAACCTTACCAGCAAAGAAAAGCCCAGATCCTGATTGATTCACTGTCAAATTTTACAAGAAATTCAAGAAAGAATTAATGCTAACACTTTTCAAACTCTTCAATGAGATTGAAAGGGAAGCAATTGTCCCTAACTTATTCCTGGAAGCAAGTATGACCCTAATATCAAAACCAGACAAAGACCTAAACAAAACAGAGAACTACAGGCCAATCTCTCTAATGAATACAGATGCAAAAATTGTCAATAAAATACTGGCAAATAGAATGCAGCAAGTCATCTAGAAGATTATACACTACAACCTAGTGGGCTTCATCCCAAGAATGCAGGGATGGCTCACCATACAAAGATCAATGAACGTAACACACATTTTCAATAGAACCAAAGGTAAGAATCACACGATCATTTCAATAGATTCAGAAAAAGCTTTTTATAAGATTTTATAATACTCATTCATGATAAGAACACTATAGAAAATCAGAATAGGTGGTCTTTACCTCAATTTGTTAAAAGCCATCTATGACAAACCAATAGCCAGCATCATGTTAAGTGTTAAATAATAGCATTCATTCTAAAATCAGGAACAAGACAAGGATGTCTATTATCACCACTCTTATTCAATATAGTGTTGAAAATACTAGCCAGAGCTATTAAACAAGAGAGAGGAATAAACAGAATAAGTATAGGAAAAGAAGATGTTAAATTATTATTTGCAGATGACCTGATACTCTATATAGAAGATCTCTAAGAAAGACTTTAAGGTATAATAACCAATTCAGTAATGTAGTTGGATACAAAGTCAACACTCAAAATTTGATAGCACTCCTCTACACAAACAACAAACTCACTGAGAGAGAAATAAGAGAAACCACGCCCTTCACAATGGCATCCAAAACAATGAAATGATTAGAACTCAATCTAACAAAGGAACTAAAAGATCTATTCAGTAAAAATCACAGTACTCTGAAAAGAGAAATTCAAAAGGATCTCAGAAAATGAAAAAACATCCCTTGTTCATGAATAGGATGGACAAACATTGTGAAAATGGCCACTCTCCCAAAATCGTTATACAGATTTAATGCAATTCCAAACAAAATACCACGAGCATACCTCACATCTCTAGAGAATCATTCCTAAAATTCATTTGAAACCACAAGCAATCTAGAATAGTAAAGGCAATTCTGAGCAACAAAGGCAAGGTAGGAGGCATCACAATCCCTGACTTGAAGTTATATTGCAAAGCTACTATGATAAAATCAGCATGGTACTGGAATAAAATCAGATCTGAAGATCAATGGAATAGATTAGAAACTACAACATTAGCTACAAATACACTCAGCCACCTTATCTTTGACAAACTAACCAAACATGTTCACTGGATGAAATTTAACCTCTTTAGTAAGTGGTGCTGGAACAACTGGCTTTCCATATGCTGAAAACTAAAATAGACCCATGTCTTTCACCATTCATTAAACTAAATTATTGCATTAAACTAAAGTCAAAATGGATCAAAGATTAAATATCAAAACAGAGACATTAAATCTGCTGGAAGACAAAGTAGGTAAAAATCTTGAAGACTTAGGGGTAGTCAGAGAAGTCATGTACAAAAATCAAACTGCATGGGAAATTCTTTCCAGATTCAATAACTGGGATCTCATGTTAAAAAGTTTTTGCATATCAAAAGAAATATCCAACAGAGTGAAAAGAAAACCCATGAATTGGGAACAAAATCTTTGTCACCTGTTTCTCAGACAAAGAATTTCTATTTAGAACATATAAAGAATTTAAAAAAAAAATAGACATCAGAAATTCAAAGACACAACCCAAAAATGAGCATCTGAGATGAGTACACATAGCTCAGATGAAAAAATGCAAATGGAAAATAAATATATGAAAAACAAAATATTCAGCATCATTGGTCACTAGAGAAATGCAAATTAAAACCACACTGAGATTCTATCTCACTCCAGAAAGAATGGCCAAGCTGAAGAAAACTACCAACAACAAACACTGGAGAGGCTGTGGGAAAAAAGGAACTCTTCTGCACTGTTGGTGGGAGTGTAGACTGGTACAACCACTGTGGAGGTCAGTCTGGAGGTTCCTCCAAAACCTGGGATTGGAAGTCCCATTTGACCCAGCTATTCCATTTCTGGGTATATTCCCAGAAGAACCGAAAACATCATATCACAGTGATACATGTGCACCCATGTTTATAGCAGCACAATTTGTAATAGCCAGATCTTGGAAACAACCTAAGTGCTGAGTGGATAAAAATGATATGATATTTTTATAAAATGGAGTACTACTTTGCTAAATAGAAGGATCATATTGAGGCTTTTATAGGTAAATGGATGTGACTTGAGACCAAATTCATAAATGAAATAAATCTAACTCACATGTATAAATATCAAATTCATAAGTGAAATAAATCTAACTCACATGTATAAATATCATATTGTATCCCCGGGGTAAGAAACTGAAAGGGTAAATAAGATACACAGTCTTCAATAAATGTTGTGAAATGGTAATAAATTACTCAAAGGGGAAAAATAACTCAGATAGGGAAAAGGAGAAAAGAAGGAAAAGAAAAGAAAAAGATATAAATATGTATATATACACTTTGGATTACTAAGATGATTAAACTACTAATTCTATTAGTTCTTGGAACAAAACAGTTAACATCCATAGGATTAGATCAATTTTGCATCACTACATCTGGTAATTTGAGTAAGACTTTTGAAGATAACTATGTAAAGTAACAACTTTAGTTATGTTCCTACCATCTTGTTTTGAAAGCTTATATTGTCATTGTTTCAGGCTTTTTGGCATTGTGTTTACTTGTCTCTTTAGTTTCTAGTTTTTCTTGTAATTTATTTTTTCCCTCTAATACAGCAAAGATAGATGTACATGTATAGACTTACACATGCCTTCTCCTAAAGAGTTTGTAAGAATTGATTTTATTATGTGTGATGGCATATACAACTTCTTTGAAGAAAATGAGACATTATGGCAGACATTGCTGATTTTCTATCATCTTTTTGTGAAATGCAGTAATGCTTTTATTATTTGTTTTGATTAGTTTTAATCTGTTTTGCATTATTTAATTTCAGTTTGTGTGAAGGTATGCACAATTAGTTTGAAGAGAACAAGAGACATCATGGCAGCCATTGTTGATTTTCCCATGGTCTGGTTTTGAGGGCAATAATGTTTTCATTCTTTTGTTTTGAATGATTTCATACTATTTTGTTGTGTTTGAATTCATTGTGTGTGAAAAGATGCACAACTATTTTGAAAAAGACAAGAAATCTTATGGTGGCTACTGTTGATTTCCTGTTGTCTTGTTTTGAAATCCTGTGTTGATTGCATTGTTTTGTTTTGATTGGCTTTGTTCTGTTTTGTTTTGCTTTATTGTCTTTAAAATAAAAATTAGGAAAAAATAAAATAGTTCCATAGATTTTGATCGTTTTACTTGTAAATTAAGAATCTCATCACTAGAACACATATTTCCATAACATTAAAAAAGTCTTTTTACTTTTTTAAGTAATTCACAATAGTCTACCATTCCTTTTTTAATACTTAGACTTCATTCATTGGATAAAAAGTAGTGTCATTAATTTTATTAAAATGCAGTTGTTTTAGATGAATAAAATATGTAAAAGTAAAAGTTGATGGAACTCAAGGAGAATTGTAGCACACTCTAAAGAGAATTCATGCATTTAAGTTCTTTTGAGCAGTTCACTGCCTTTAAATAAAGAAAAAAGTATAAAACTATTTTTAAGATTAATTACATTATTCAGCAGGGAAGAAAACATGATAAAAACTGATAGGTATGGGGTTAAAATTGTAACAGAGTTTTCAATTTTTCACGCAGGGACTTCCATCCTAAACTGGCATGATCCTTTTAAGTATGCTCAAAAGCTGAACAATATCTTCAAAAATGAGCTTGTTGTTAACAATGATTCTTGCTGTGTTCTATGAATGGCCAATAATATTCTCTATAAAAGTAGCTGTTGGAAATTAAGTAAGCCTTTCATGGAAAACACACAAGTCTGTCACAATGCTATGCTTTTTATTAGGAACACTGCTAATCAAATGGAGTTACTTTTTTACCTAAACTTCCACAATTATGTCTCTAAACTAATAGAGAGACAGTAAATTTAATTTCTGGTGAAACATCACAGTCATGACTAGATAAAGTACTAATTTATATCCAGTGGCATAGAATAGATGGTGTTTCCATCACTGACATGTAAAATTGTGTATTGAAGCAGCTCAAGAAATATAATATGTGGAAATTCCTATAGAATAAATATTCCACAGCAAATTTCAAAGGGAAATTTCTGGCCATGAATCTCAGTGATATGCAAAAAACTATTCAAAAAGTCTTTAAATGAATACTATTTGGAGAAAATTACAGCAGATGAGAGGCAGTGAAACAGGAAGCCAACAGAAGGCTAGAATTTGGAAGAAGTTGGGAGAGCAAATATTTTTATACAAATAGAGGTCAAAGAATTGCAAATCAATTATCTCTCAACACCATGAAAGCTACTGTGAGAAAAAATCTTGGCTCTGTTACTAAAATTCTGTTGTTTTCATAGCACCACTTGTATATACTTATGCCAAAATCACACTGTATAAATTAGCTGTGCTTTAGAGTAAGTCTTCATATCTGCAGTGTAAACTCTCCTTAAAGATTGTCATACTTCCATATGAATTTTGGAATTATCTTTTCACTTTCCCAAAAAGGAACTGCTGATATTTTGATTGAGATTTTGATAAATTTATACATAAATTTAGAACGAAGTGATGTTTTTATTCAGTGTAAGTTTCCAATCTATGAACATAATTCATATAAATCATACTATTTATCTCATATCCAATAAGCAATTAAAAGTTATTCAACCTCATTACCATATAGTAGTAAAAATTGAAATCTTAAACAGATATCACTGTATATTTACCAGGATGGCTAAGTCTGAGATGGTACATAAAAGCAAATATTTGCAAAAAAGTAGAGTAATGAGAATTCTGTAGATTTCTGATTACACTGTAAATTGTAACAACTCAGGGGAATTGTTTGACATAAAAATGATTATTAGAGAACACAGCATGGTATATGCTTAATTACAAAAGTGATTACAGTATATACACATTACATATTACAATTAATCCCACCCAAAATATACACTTTTGCTTCAAATGTACTTATCTCATCATCCTTGGCACTCTCTGAAGTACTTATGGAAATTCTCTTCCAATAGTTATTTTTTATGGCTGATTTACAGTCTTGTATATATTCCAGACCTTCACAGGAACCTCCGTTAAATAGAAATATTAGTGTGTTCTTACGCACTTTATTCACTGGATCTCACACCATGTGACTTTTGGCTTTTCATTAAAGTCAAATTGATCATGACAGGTAAACATTTTGAATCAATTCAAGGACATCAAAGTAGCCATCAAGCACAACTAAAGACCCTCATGAAAGAGGACTTCCAGAACTGCTTCGGAAAGTGGCAAGAACAACGGGATAAACATATTTGAAGTGAAGCACTCATTACATGAGCTCAAACAATCTTTCTCCTTATAATGCAACCCAAACAACACTAGAGGCCAAAGTTTTATTTAATGAAAATTTATTTATCCTGCGTAAGGAAGACCTTGCATTGCCCTAGCAAGTATGAGTGAACTATGTGTTTTCCAACATTTCTTGAAATGTATCTGTGTAGATTTGATAGAGAACTGAAAAATGAGAAATACCCCTGTTCTTCTACAGTACATGATTAAGTTGACCTTGGCCATGGATTATCTGTATCACCAACATGATTTGTTAATTACATAAGTCAAGAAAGAAACAGGGTCCTTGCTAAGTCCACTGCTCAGAGGAGCAATGTACTCGTGGACCTAGCTTCTGATTCTTTACGAGGTCACTGAGTGCAGACTTGACTGCATAGTTTAGCCATTGGTAAATATTCACATGGCTTTCCAGTCCTTTGAAAAGAGATGCTATAAAAATCCTAAAACTACCGATTGCCCATTTCCAAGGAAGCAAGTCAGTAGCAATTCAGAATCAAAAAAGGGACTGAGCACCACTAACAAAGATGAAATGCTGCTAGGTGTACTGACACACATTTGTAATCCCAGTACTTGGAAAGCTGAAGCAGGAGGATCACTGTGCATTTGAAGCCAGCCTAGAATACATAAGCAAGTTGAAGAGCACCCAAACATCTCCACTGAATTCATTTTTCGGGCCTTGAAACACACACACACACACACACACACACACACACACACGAGATTTTGATGGAGAGGTAAGCTACTGAGAATTTTGCTAAGTGATATTGCAGTTACTTCCTGCATCTGGATAGCATTTCAGAAGCATTTATATTTTATATGAAAGAAAAACAGTAAATTTCATCTTCTTGTACTCATATTTATGAGAAATCTTTTCTCAGTCACAATATAGTTCAAAATAAACTTGTCGATAATAGTATTCCACACAACCTCATATTGTTTGTCTACTAATGGTGTTCTGATAACTGGGTGTGATGAGCAAGATGTGGCATGTATACTGGATGCCAAAAATGTACGAATTTTTAAGGGGCCAAAGATCAGCAGTGTCCTGGGTCATTTCATGCAAAGAAAAAAAAAAGAACAGTAGTTATGCATAATGCATCTTCTATGAGGAACAAAGTTTGATGGAATAATTTAAAGAGAACATATGCAAAACTCTTGAAAAGTCACATTGCACATAACATTTGCAAGACATCCAGTTTGAGTGGGACCAAGAAGAGGATAGAAATTCTGCTTTAATCTGTCATATATCTAGGACCACGTGACCTGTGCCTTTACAGGTTGAAGGGTTTCCATGATGGATAAAAGATGCCTTCTAGGTCTCCAGAAATACAAAGTGTTGAGTTGAATTTCAGGGCAATATAATTTAAAAGCTAGAGCCAGACATCTGCATTAAAATAATGATTTTTAAAATTCATTTCTAAAAGTTCCTGACACACCAGTGAGGGGTCCCTGGAAGGGACAGGAGAACTGGTAATAGAGTATTAAATGGCTATGCAATTGGAATCGCTTATCAGGAGTTGGTCAGCTCCAACGAGACATAAATTTAGGCATGTGAAGGAATCATGTGCTATTTCTGTTGGAAACAGCACACTTGAGATAAGGATGGAGCACATCGGAAGGACATATGTAAATTAAATGAATTAAGTGGCTAATCTCCCCAGTCACTTGCTTTGATCACACTGATGTGCTCTCTTAATTCACACTTATGACCTTAATGGAGCTTTCCCTATGACTTGCCAACACAGGAATTAAAAACTCAAGCCTGGCATATAGAAGGGTTAGCACGATAAGCTGTGACAGTCAAAAATGGATTGCAGGAGCCCTATGTGATAGTGATAAGAGCCAATTCTCCACGGAGCATACTCCAGTAGCACACTGATTACTCACTTTCTGCGAATTAAAAATACAGGCCAAGATCAGAGAATATTCAGACTTCTCCGCAGTACCAAAATGGCTCAGTTCGTTGGGACAGAGTTCTAAAAGCAGAAATATTGAAGTTTAGGAAAAAACATGAAGTTGGATTACTGACCAGGGAGACAATGCGATGGCATCCTTTTTCCAATTCTTGGTAGATGTGAAGGCATGCTGTGGATTTCACTTTCCAAAGGAATCCTCGCTCACTACACCACCACCAGAGACTGCCAGCTGTCAGCGCTTCTGATTTATTTCCTGGCAGAGAAACCTTCACTCAAGGAAATCAAACACTATCCCTAATTCCTTGCAGAACAGCCCATGTTATATCTGTAACTGAGATATTTGGAGTGAGACAAGCAGTCATTCCCGGTGTTAATGTGGCTCACATGGATTAATGATCTGGAATGAATTGCTCATGAAGGAAAGGCCTCCTTATGGATTAAAGGTTTAGTTTATGGTGATAAAACTAAAGGCCAGTTTGATGATGATAAATAGCAAGAAAAATCATCCATTGATTATTTACTCCAAGCATCATAGATAATAGGAACATAAAAATGTCATTTAAAAGATAGTATAAAATGCATTACCAGACTGTTGGTGTGTAACAAAACTATTGTGCAATTTAAGATGAGGTGGAAAGCCACAATGGATGCGTGCAAAATGGAAAAAAAATGTATTGATTGGGTAATATAGGAGTGAATCTTTAAACTAACAGTATTTACAAAATTTATCAACTCTAGCAAATATGCACAAAACCACTGGACTACAGGTAAAAGGCAATCTTGAAACAACAAAATATGAGGTCCAAGAAGACTGAAATTTTAATTTTTTTCATCATGCTCATCTGAAACTCCTAATTCACTGGGATCCAAACACAATGACCAAGCACATGCTAGGTTTATAATGTTTACAGTTTTTCCTGATGTTTCTGTGGTCCAGAAACCCAATAGCTTCTTCCCTCAGCCCCTGGAGGTGTAAATGAATTCTGTTTTCGGTCTTTTCTGGCTTGTATATGTGAAAGCAAGTGACCAGTCCAATGCTTTTTCTCCTTTTAGAACATTTAAATAATCATCATCATCAAGTACACTGTGCAGTTTTTCTAGTGTGTCTAATTTATTGTTTGCTTTTCCTCCCAAATGGTAATGGTTAGTTTAGCTATTCTGATTCCTCGAAAACAAACCTTCCTGAAAAAGGGCAATGCTTTCTGCCAAGTGACTCTGGTAAATGCAAGGCTTGAACTGCAGCCCACAATCATAGCTCACACAAGGCTGCTACCTGTCTCTCTTAGATCATTGGGAAGAACAGGGCTGAAATCAAACTTATGCTCTGTCAAGCTGCTCTTGTTTTCTTGCCTCCAAGCTTTCAAGGATATGTAATGATGTGGTTTGAAATCTCCATAGTTCAAGTTTAAGTTAGTTATCCAGTATGGCTGGACATTTTTACTGTCTTAGTATAAAAAAAATGGTGCATAGAACACTTGCATGTAAGCACTCATGATCCTAGCCCTATTGGCCTAGCTTGTGTGCTGTTTGGCCATTTTTCTTTATTTTTAGACTATCTTTTTAAAATTAATTCATGAAGTTTTCCAATTTTTTATTTATGACTCTATGCCCAGAACTTCAGGAAATGCCTATTCACAGAAAGGGTCAAAATATTGCGACTGAATCTGTGCAGTGCAGAGTTCTCAGCCTGCAAATAGCTATGCAGGACAAGCTCAATAACACTTGGTGGCTGATGGATTCATGTTAATGGTCCAACTATAATGGTTATTAAAGGAATCTTAAGCAAAATACTGAAGTAACCAGAAATAAAATGCACAGGAGTCAAGGAGCAATGCATTTTTTAAATGAAAGGCACAGTAGTGATAACAAAAGCTCTAAAGACAAGGAAACAAGAACTGAGGAAATGCTTGCAGTTGTGGAAAAAAATAAATCACTACTGTCTGCTAAGAGAAAATATTGGATATGAGTTTCTACCAGATTTCTGCTGGCTAGGAAGCAAATGGTTGGAAACTAGATATAAAAATATGGAAAGTAAAATGTACTCGCCATTTAGCATGTGCCCCAGCGAAGGAAGGCTTTATAGGCACTTCACATACGATGTATTTCTAATCTTCTCCATAGCCTGTAATGATATCTACTGTCATTCCCAATGTATTATAGAAAACCGAAACTGTGAGAAAGAAAGGAAAGGATTTGAAGATTTTGAAGCTTAAACTCAGTGTGTTTGACAACTTTTCAGAGAATAAACAGATCAAGTAAAGCTAAGGGTTATTTTAAACAGAGTCTGACAATAATCATAGACATTTGAAGAAAACTTTCATGTAAAAGAAACAAAAACAAAACATAAAAACACATTTTCTTAAAATAAAAATATTACTGTTTGAAACAGAAGAATAATCTATATTTGGGGGCAGATAAAATAATATACACTGGGAGAATTTTATATTCATTATGACAAGGTGTCTTTTTAGTCCATTTTTGTTTGTCTCATTACAATATTTGTGTAATCTTAGTAAATTGGTTTTGGGGAAATTGTGCCTCAGTTTCCCCTTGCATGAAAATAACAGTATTTGTTTATTTTAGTTATAATGAAAATGAAGTAAATATATGTGAAGCACTTACAATAATACTTGATATACAGAAAGCACTAAATATTTTATTTACTGTTATAGCACAGAGATATGGCAAAGACATGCATAAAATATTATGTCCAATATTTTAGAATGTTAACACATTGGTGAAAATGTAGGAATATGAGATATGATTGAAAACTATAGTGTGCATTTAAATTTTTAGTAATCATTAAAGTAAAATACTCCTCTCACTTCAGATACACCTATCTCCTTGCAATTTCCACTTTCTAGAAGCAGATCTAGAAATCTTCTTTCACAAGTATCTTCATTGGTGCTTCCATGGCTGCTGTGATAGCCTGCTCTCAATATTCCATTAACTTCTACCTTATTTAACCTTAGTCCATTTGTTTGATAAGCTTCAGTGGAGTTGGAATGCAAATAACATGTTAGAAAACATTCAAAAAGGGTACAAAATTATAGTTCAGTGTAATTAGTAACATATGGTATTTCTGATGATCTTACCGAGATCGGGTGGAGAAGGAAACATGGGAAAAGGGTGATGAAAGGTGCAAATGGTGTGAGAACCAAGGAAATGGGTGCTGTGATAAAGAGAAAAGGAAGCAAACAGCCACAGAGAAGAGAAAACTAAGGATGCAGGGACCACTAGCTAATGGAAACCTCTACACAGAAAATCCAGGCATCAGAGGACACTAGAGTTGAAACGCCCTTAGGGAGCTTCCTAGTCATTCACCAATGCTGTAATTACTGTTTCCAAATGCTTTTGAAGTGTCTGTCATGTAGAAAATATTTTATCACTTTTTGTTGGATAAGTCCCTAGTGAGTAAACAAATGGATGCTACATTTCTTTTCTACCTTATGAAACTGGATCTTTAATTATTTGTATTCCTCTTAATATTTAGCATAGTAAAATGAAAATGTCTACATCAAATTATAAACTTCTTTATGATGATATTAATATATTGACCTCAACTTCCAAGCATTACAGTATCATTTCCTTTTATCTGTAATGATCCTATTGACTTCAAAGTTGGGTTATTAAAGTAGTACTGTAATGGGAAAATTGGGTCTATTAAATGCTTTTGGCATACCAGCTAGAAAAAGCCAATTTAGAAAGCCAACATGAAATGAATGAATAAAATTTGAGATTCAAAGTCATGGGTTATTATTTCAATTATTTAATAGAAGAGTTCTTTTGATTCATATTTTATCCCTGGTATATTATGTAATGTCAGATATGTTTTATCACACTACTTAGGCATTACTTTGATTCAGATATACAGTATTTCTCCATAAGAAAAAAAAAGATAAGCTTTAGCTTCAAAAGAAGTGTGCTCTAAAAGAAGGAATAAGTGAAAATATCATAAATTATCTCTCTCTGTCTCTTCCTGTCTCTCTCTGTCTCCCTGTCTTTCTCTACGTCTCTCTGTCTCTGTCTCTCTCTCCTTCTCCTCTTTTCCTCCCAGTTTCTTCACCTTCCACTTCTATTGTCTGGAATATTAAAAGGAAAGCATGTTGAACTTTGTTGATACACATGTCTTCATTCTAGTACTCTCCCTAAAACTTGACTACATCTTATAGAGAGCTATGTTTGCTTTTAGAGTCGTGACACAACATGATTCTCTTCCCTCTTAGTTATTTTTCTTCATTCTCCTCCTTAGTGGCACATTGTATGAGATATGATCTTGAAACACAGTGAATGTGTCAACTAAAAAAAGTTTTATACATTTTCATTAACTCTCCTTAAAATGTTCCATGTCCTTTGAGCACATTTATTGTCTTTGTTACTGTCTGAAGCAACTCAGGTTTTGTATCTTTAGTGGGGCTACCTTGGCTGCCTCTACATCCTGGATTGATTCAAAAGGTGGTCATATTGACTTTGGCAAAGAGACAAAGATGCAAGTTCCAGACCTGTTGAACAGTGTGGCTGAGGACACACTGTAAGGTTTCACAAGGGTCTTTCTTTCTGGTGACACGCAGCAGTAGTGGATTTCACTGGAATTTTGATCACACCCCATAATGACACTCAGGAAACAAGACTTCCAGGACTACTTAAGGTGACAAAAATGGTATGAAAAAATTGTTCAAAGGGAAAGGGAATATCTGGAAGGTTATCAATGGTAATTTTGGAATATTGCTTTTACTAGAGTAACATTTTAAATTTATATATTTACATTATCTTCTGCTCAGACTTTGAATATTTCAGTAACCTTATCTTTTCTATGTTCTTCAGCCATATAACTTCAAAGCTTTTATCTATATTCTTCAAAGAAACACTGATAGTACACTTAACTAGGTTTTAAACACTGCAAACATGAGAAGTGTATCAAAAATTGGAATAGAGTACAAACTGAAATGCAATGACATTTAATCTTGACATGATTAAAAATATCAAATACAAGATAGCAAACCATAGCTTCACAGCAAAATATATAGAAAACATGCCTTAGGAAATTTAGTTCACTGTATATGTAACAATATAGATATAATGAAAATAGAGTTTTGACCACTTTGAATATTATAATGTATGTATGGATGAAAAAAAAATAATATTCTCTCTTCTTTGTATTGCCTAAATCATATTTTAAGTGTTTAGGTTTATAAGCCATTATTTTAAGAGTTGTTGGTAGAAGATTCAAAAGATACCACAATTAAAGAAGAACATATATGTGTGTATATATATATATATATACTCATATTTTATATAAGACTATACATACATAGATTGATATAGATCTATATCTGATATAGATCTATACAGATCTATCTATATAGATCTATACCATATATAGGTCTATATCGATCTATATAGATCTACACACATATAGATCTGTAGATCTAAACACATTTATATAGATCTATAGATCTATATACACAGATAATTATACTACTAGTCTCTGTTAACTCATCAGAAAGAATGGTTTGTGCCCTCATTGTGATCATTTTTTCAAGCCTATATCTTATTATCTGAGCAACTACTTTGAAGATAACAATATGCAATCTATCAACCATTGTTAATCTCTTATTATTTTGAAGCTCTGTATTATTGTTTTATTCTTTTTCATTTTAAAATAAAGATACCTCAGTGAAATTATCTGAAGTGACAGAATAGAAAAAGAACTGAATAAATGGGAAAGATTTATCGTGAGGAAAGAGGACTTGAGAGAAAGAAAAGAGCTCTAAAAATATTTACATCTTTATGGTCCAAGGAGGAGAGTAATATATTCTAGGTTGGTCTGGAAGATAAAATCAGATTCAGACAAATATAGCTTAGTACAGTGATGAGCTACGTTCTTAACAATTAAAATTTACAATCTAAGAGACAAGCTTTACCTTGTGTAATTTCCATCCCTTGAGGTATTAACAAACCTCATTTGTTTGCAGATAGTTTTGTAAAGCATTGGTGAATGACTAGGAAGCTCCCTAAGGGCGTTTCAACTCTAGTGTCCTCTGATGCCTGGATTTTCTGTGTAGAGGTTTCCATTAGCTAGTGGTCCCTGCATCCTTAGTTTTCTCTTCTCTGTGGCTGTTTGCTTCCTTTTCTCTTTATCACAGCACCCATTTCCTTGGTTCTCACACCATTTGCACCTTCCATCACCCTTTTCCCATGTTTCCTTCTCCACCCGATCTCGGTAAGATCATCAGAAATACCATATGTTACTAATTACACTGAACTATAATTTTGTACCCTTTTTGAATGTTTTCTAACATGTTATTTGCATTCCAACTCCACTGAAGCTTATCAAACAAATGGACTAAGGTTAAATAAGGTAGAAGTTAATGGAATATTGAGAGCGATTTTTGAAAGATCACGTTTGTCCTATGTAATATGGAATGTCAGCCATGTCACACATAGCTGAACCATGAAAAACATCTTAAATTAAGCTAAGCACACATCAAAATAGAACACCATTCTGGCACAAAAACCCATGTCTTCTGCTGTTACTGTGGTGTCAGTGCTAACAGACAGGGTGCGGGCATTGTAAGGCTATCAGCTACTCTTTGGGCTATGGAGTATGTGATTTACCCTGGTCAGGATTCCACTTAAGCAACTCAAATGTTTTTCTAGAACCAGGCCAAACACTAAAATCTCCTAATAATAATAATGGGATAAAGGTAAAAAAGAATAAATAGGTCTCATTTTATGAGCCTGAATATTTTTCAGTTGTGACTGCTCTTAGGTGCATTGGTTTGGTTTGGTTTGGTTTGAAGTTTTTTTATAATTGGTTGAAGTTTTTTTATAATTCACTTAAAATAAATGTCATCTACGGATGCTGATCATTTCTACCATGAAGGACCCATCAAGTAAACTCTTTTACAATTTCTGGTCCCACTATGTTTATTAGTACAATTGAATTGATTTTTTTCTATGTTTTTATTAGTATGTGCTTTAGTAGTAATGTTCACATTGCTTGTGGAGAGTTGGTACATGTACTCTACACATTTTATGTTATGTGCTTTTATTTATTTCCTTCCCTTCCTCCCTCCACCCTTCATTCATCTCTTGATTCCTTTTTTTAGTACATGTTCACAATACTTAATGTTTACATTCCTCAGGTGGAATTTTGAATTACTAAAAGTATGATACCTTATTTTTCCTGCATTAAAAGTGCCAGTCCCTGGGCAGTAGTAAATTTACTAGCTCTTGTCTTTGCAAGTGTTGGATTTCTGAGCTCAAAAAAAAAAAAAAATTGAGCTTTAATGATGCAGAATGGTTCCAAACACTCCAAAACATTTTGACTTACATGAATACCTCTAATTTTTTCATGTCTGTCAGTGAATGTGACCATACATACCCCACAATATGACTGATCTCTTGATTTTTTGCATTCTTTAACTCACGGAAGCTATGTTTCTTCTCTTTCCATTAACTGCACTCACTCAAACGAATTTTCTTTAAAACTGAGTCTATTCAGTGGGAATTCTTTCAACGGTTCAGCATGCCTCATCAACAACTACATGCATCACTAGCCTTCTTTTTCTCTCTAATAGTCCTCCTGCATTCTCCACAATGCCGTGATTTTTTCTGCATCAGTGCATCCTCTTATTCTATTGTGTATCTCTGCATTTCCGTCACTACATTTTAGGAATAGCTCAACTCTTTCTTATTTTCAGATACCTGTGTTGCGATTGTGTCTCTCGGTCATGATGCTTATTTTCTTCATCGTACCTCTTCTCTGTCTGAGGTTACAAGGTAAGGAAATGTGTGCTTTCTTTTTTGAGGTGGGGGTAGTAACTGGAATCAAGCTCAGGACCTTGCATTTGCCCATCAAGTGCTGAGCCACTGAACTATTACAAGCCTAGTGTGTATTTTCTGGCTCTTTTTTGTACAGTAGAATCAGAAGCACAAGTCTTATTGTTGAATTAGCCACATCCAAGCCAATATTCCATATGTCATGTGTTTCTTAATTCTGAGATGTTTCTTAATTGTCATTTGTAAGTAAACAATAATATCTTGGTTACAACAATTTATAAATACAGGAATTTGAAAATCATTTGTACTATTGAGGGTATGTTAGTCATTGTTAATTTATTAAAAATAAGTTTTGATTAATCTCTGACTGAAATTGATATATGTAATTGTAATTATTGTTTCAGCAACCTAAAATCTCACAAGAATTCAGACAATACAGTTGTGTTTTTAATCTTAGCTATTTACCTTTAAAATATTATAATGTATGGCCATATTAAAAGAAATGCTTTCATTAATGAAATTCTACTTTCAGTATCTACAACACTGAATATTGCTTGAATTATGCAGAAGAATTTCTAAATATTAATTAGGAGATAAAATAACAGACAGCTGCTCACTTTCAAAGTGTCTGTCTCTTCATGGATCTAAGATTTTCCTAGCTTCCTATAAATAATTTAAGCTATCATTGGCCAAATGAATAGAAAGTAGATAATGAGATGTCTAAGACTCCAAAATTTATATAAGAAGGTAAAGCTTTTTTACATAACTTGAAAGGCTCAAATCTAAAAGTTAAATATCTAAAGACACACTAGTATGTAGATATCTAAATATACACAACTTTATTTTCTTAAAATTGTTTATAAAGTACTTGAATAATAATTTTTAAATCATTTCAAAATGAGTAGACTAAGATATGCATGTAAAACTTAAAATTTTTAGTTTAAATAAACATACAGATTTTCAAATAAATTATTGTTTGAATAACTCTAAACCAGTTTTAATCTTTTTCTATGTATTGTGTTTTGTCATTGGTGTCATTTCCAATTTATTCATTCTAATCTTTTTAAAAATTTTACTGAAAACAATGATTTGAATTTTTTGGAAATATATTCATCTAATATTATTTCCTGGAAGTTCAGTTTCCTAGAAGTATTATTTTTAAACAGTCTCTCTTTAGGTTTACAAATCATTTTTCAAAATTTTGTCTTAAATTTTACATAGTAATATTAAACTTTTTAACTCTTAAAATACTTCTCTGGAGAGTGATTTTAATTAACAAGACTCTAAATGTATAAATCCTTACGTTTTGGTATACATTTATACTTATTCTTCAACATTAGTTTCCCTAGTTTGAAGGTACTCTTCTACAGGTAGAAAGGAAAGAGAACTTTGTCCTTTTCAGCAGTTCAGTTTATTTCCATTGTAAAGTCACCTGTCTTTCTGCAATGGTCACTTCTTTCCTTTAACTTTTCTCTTTAGTCACTTTGATCTTTTAGGTTTTAGAATTTTCATTACATATTTTCTTATGATCCAGTCTCAGATTTATTTCTCCTCAAACTGATCAATTATGCTTTTTCAAATTCTAGAATATACTCAATTCTATCGCTGCTGGAATTAATTCTCTCTCGGTATTTTATTATCTGCCAGCTTTTACCTATTCAGTTACCACATCTCCTTTCCTTCATGAACCTCAGACATCCTGACACATTTCAAATCTCATTTTCCCTCTGGCTAATTTTTGACATTTATTTGACACAGCAATCATTCTTTTGTAGCTGAGTCTTTATTGCCATTTTCCTCCATCCAAATGATTTCTAATATCAAAGATATTTCCTACATTAACTAATATTTATTTTGAAAATATATTTGTGTCTCCAGCTTTGTTCCACTGAAATTTTAAAAATTTTAATGCAACTATTTTCATTTCCTGTTTGAATAATCTAGTATATTAAATCTATGAGTTATTCAATTATTTGTGAAGATTGTGTATTTCTGTCATGTAATGAGAGAGAATTATGTCTCAGTTAATCATATGTAAGTCTAGAATTATGTGTGTAACCTTTCAAAATTAAGAGTGGTTGAAGTCTTCCTAGCTAATTTGTAAGTACAATATATCAAATAGCAGGAACGTTTTTCTTGCTTTGCCATTTGGAAAGTAAAACACATACAAAAAAACTCAAAAAATTTTCAATTTGTATTAGAAATAAAAAGAATAATCTAAGAAAATATAAATATAAAAGCTCAAGAAGAAAAGAAAACATCTATTCAACAAAGATATGAACAGATAATATCAGTAAAAAAGTATATGAAAGATCTTTATACATAAAAATGCTAATCATTTTAAAAGAAATATAATACTATAATGTTATTCATCTGATAATATAATAAAAAGTTAATGATACATTCTGTTTGTAAGAAGGGTAGAAAGAAATACATTGCTAGTGGAAATAGAATTAGTAAGTGGGAATTTGGCGATATGTAGCAGAATTGCTTATGCAGATATGCTAATCTATGTATCAGTCAGGTATTACCAAATAAAACTACTTAACACATAATACAAACTGAGCAATTGAAATAATAAATTTTTTAAAAAATGTATTCATCTATCCAACATGGTATGCCTTAGCTATGTTCTGGTGTTACAATGCTGCTATCTTAACTGAGCTCCAAGACATTGAGTCTACATGGGTTCACTAACTGCCTCACTTTTCATCAGTTACAACCCACCCAAGCTACATGCTCATGGAGAACCAGCAGATCACAATAGAAAGTCAAATCATCGAAGGCCATTTAAACTTTCTGCATAATATCTGTTAAACTCCATTGATCAAAGTAAACTACTTGGGGGCAATCCCAAATTAACAGGTAGATGTTAATATAGTCTGCACCGAAGAAAAAGACAAAGAGGTGAGTGGATATTTTGCTGACTTACCACAATTTATCAACATATGTGCTGTTCACATATATTTCATTTATCTTGCATTAAAAGTTCTAGTTTTGGGCAGATCATCCTAGGAGATATTATACTACCCACAAGCAAAGAATGAGTCTGAGATTGTCACTGGACAGCACAGTGTCTGAAGGTTACAGATCTTTATGTTCCACCCAAAGAAATGGCCAGGACAAAAGGTGAACAGTTAAACACAGCTTTTATCCAAAGAAAAGGGAAAGGAAAGTATGAAAAAAGAGAAGAAAAGAAGAGATATCTTAGGTCCACTGCAAAAACAGCACCATACAGAAGTCTGTACATACCATCTTCTATTTCCTCCCAAATTTCCTCCGGTGGAAGAAGAACACACTCTGTTGTCCAGCTTTGTCCAGGATCAGGTTGCCTGATGCTTCTTTCAGCCTTCAGTTTGGTTATTCATGGCTGACTGGATATACCCTGACTTCAAGTCAGTTAGCCTTCACCCTAATTTCCTACCTCAGGACTAATGGATTTACACTAAAAGAGAAACAAGTGAGTGTGAAACAGTTTATGCTAGGACCACAGATGCAATAGGAAATCTTTCATAAATTTTTCAAGGCCAATTTTACTGTAAATACATTCCAGGTTGTAGACTTAACACCTAGCTTTCAGGAAATAAGTAGAATTAAAAAAAAAGTTAAATGACAAAAAAAGAATAAAGAAGCAAGTATATTTCGCATTTGTTACAAGTTAACAAGGAAATTGATCTTTACTGCTTAAAAAGTCATACCACAATATATGTGCATCCATGTTTATAGCAGCACAATTTGTAATAGCTAAATCTTGGAAACAACCCAAATATTCATTGACAAGGGAACAGATAAAGTAGACATGATACTTTTATAGAATGGAGTTCCACTCAATCAAGGAAGGTTACAACTAGTGATTTCTTATTGTTTATCTTTTTTTTTTAAATTCTGCATTATCTCTACCCTTTACATGCTTTTGTTTCTCTTTAAATAAAAAAGAAATTCTAAAAAAAAAGAATAAATAAGATCCAAAATGTAAAATAGATATTGTGAAATCAGAAGAAACTTTTAAAAAGGAAATACAAACTGGGATGGGGAAAAGGAGAAAAGAAGGAATGGAAAAAAAAAAAAATATATATATATATATATATATATTTCTATTAGTTCAAGAAAGATTTGTGCTTGTATTGCTTGATCCATTTTCATGCCTACAGATTATATACATGAATTAACTATTGTTAGTCACCTATTGTAGTCAGGGGTTGTGCAGAGAATAATTACAATCAGGACATGGAGTTTATAATATTATTTTTATGATGATCACCCAGGGTTAAAACAAGAAAATTCAGGAAATCTATCCACAACACTAAAGACATAGAATATTTAGCCAAGGGCCTGAATCCCACAGCAATGTCCCACATGAGTCCAGATGAAGACCCAGAACTCATGACAATGCTTCCCACGAGTGCAACTGGAGGTCTAGAGCCCACAAGAAGGACTACACCAGTCTTTTTTACAGATCCATGCTGGGAAGGCCCGAAAGTCAGCAGTGGAAGCTAGAAAGTCTATGCCAGTGGGGTGAAGAAGCTGTGCTGGTTGATTGAGGTTTCCACGTTGGAGCCGAGAAGTCGCATTCACAACAAAGACCAGGGCTGCCCTGAAAAGCACCACAGCGATCCTCAGTGACACAGAGGTAGGTTCTGAGCTCCTCCTCCAACAAGCACAGACGAGTACATGCCAGGAAGCCAGCATGATGAGTTCATTCTGGAGACCAAGAAGAACACATCTTCCTCTCTGGAGCCAGGAAGCAATGCTCGATGTGAGGACCAGAGCTTCTACAGGAGAACCTAATGGCTCAAACAGCAACTCGTAGGAGAACCCACAATGCCTCAATGCCTCAATTCACTAACAGTTCCTTCCCCAGGGCTCCGTTGATGCTGGCAACCTACCTCAGGTGAAACATCTATGCTCAGCAGCAAGGTGATTCAATTCCGCTGGCATTAAGTTGACCACCAGTTTTTAATCCATAACAACTATTAACTGATTTTGAAATTTTGTATCATTGTTTTTCTTGGGTTTTTCTTTTTAAAATAAAGAAATTTTTTAGAAAATATTCTTTTAAAAGTTTTTAAAGTGTGCTCACAGTTCTATTTTTAAAAGTTTGTAGTAACTAAATGTAACATGCATTCTTGTTGGAGTGAGTACAATAAAGACATGTTTTGAGAAATGTAAACATTGATTAATTCATATAATATTGCAACATTAATTATATATATATATGAATATATATAAATATGTATGTAAATATCCATAAAACTTCAGGTTACTATTAGGATAAATTATGTAGAAGATCTTATTTTTCTTGATGAATTCATGCTGTTATGGTTTATATTTGGATGGCCCCCTCAAGCCTCATGCAGTCACTGAGGGTGGCTGAATCTAGCATTTGTGATTGGTTCATTGTCCAGTGCTGGGATTCGTGGTGTGAGTGCTGCACCCACCCAGGGGAGGGGAACCAGCATACAATGTAAGGGCTAGAAAGAGGCCTGGCCTCTCTTTTGCTCTGTTTGCTCTTCCTATTTGTGGCTGCCATGAATGGCTGCCCTTCACTCACACCACCCTGCCTTGGAGCCAGCTGAGTATGGACTGAAACCTCCAACAAAAAATCCTGTAAGCTAAATAAATCTTTCCTTGCTTCACTTTGGGCATCAGGTATTTTGTCTCAACAGTGAGAGAAAAGCAACCAAGACACCTGACAAAATATTTAGTAAGAAATTTGTGTGATAAAGCTGGTTGTGGTGTACATGCCTGTAATCCCAGCACTTGGGAGATTGAGGCAGGAAGATTGCTGTATGTTTGAGGCCAGCCTGGGCTACAAAGTGAGACCCTGTCTCAAAAAACCAAAAAAGTAAATAACTAAATACATAAATTTGGATGATATATGTTAACTCATGTATATATATATATATATATATATATATATACTCTTTTATATATTATATATAGAGAGAGAATATGAGAAATTAAAAAATTAAACCAAAAAAAGGTAAAAATTTTGAAATCTACATGTAAGAAAGCAAGGCTTCTTGCACCAGTCTTAACCCTTTTCTCCATTTTTGACATATTTCACCTAAAAGTAAAACCAAAGGATTAATTTAAAATGTAGTTGGTCTAGTACATCCCTTGTTTTAAGAGTGTTTCTTAGTATCTTTGGTGTTGCATGGAATGAATCTTCAAGATTTAGGAAAGCTGGGTGTGGTGTAGACAGTGTTGTTAGGGTGAGACTCCTCTCTGCTAAAAAGGCGTTCATAAAGTTACAGAGTATTTGAATCTTGGCAAATAATTTTAGCATAGTTTCTTAAGGTATACCTAATATAGGCTTGGAGAAGAATGGTAAAATTTTTGAGTTTCTTTTTCTTTCATGCTCAATGCTTTTAAGATAATTATTAGCTACATGAATGTCGATTACCTTAGTTCTCTAAATTGTTAATAATTAAATCTCTCCTTTTTCTTTTTTCTTTTTTAAATTTTCCACTATGCAGAAATAGAATTTTAATTCTCAAGAGGAACATTAATCTGTTTCAGCACTTATTGCTACGTTTTCTAAATTATTTATTTTTTCAGTTCTTCTCCATCATCTGAATCAAAAGATCAAAAACATATTCACAAATAATAGTTCTTTTTTCTTTTTAAGCTTCTTTTTTACCAACATATTTCCTTTCTCTTCAAAAGACAAAGACTTTTTCCCATCCTTGCCATATATATTAGTTAATGAAGTATATAAAATCATACACTTTGAAATGTAGAGAAATATTTTTATTACCATCCTTGTTAAATATACTATTACCAAAAACAGAAACACACACATTTTAAATACATTTTGTTAAACCCCCTCTGTTTACTACGCATATATTATCTCATCAGAATTGAGAGAGCTCTATTCAAAGTTGCCTGTAAATCATATCATTAAAAAAGAAATGTTATTTATTTCAATATTATCATCATAATTAAAGTTTGTTACAGAACAAATTGACACTAAGGAAAAATAATCCAATTTTCAAAAATTAAACCATATGCATTATTTTATTATGGCACTGAATAAAACACCTAAGTGAATTCTAGAATATAGATAACATTTAATAACATAATAATTTATGCAATTTATTCACAATTTACCCAGTAAAATTCTAATAACTCTAGTAGCATAAATTAATGTAAAAAGAAATAAAAATTATCTTTATGGGCAAACAATAGATTTGTACTGAATATCAAATACACAGTTGTTTCAAACATGCACTTGAATTTATTTTACATATCATTTGAAAACTTATGTCTGAGAACAAGCAAAGTACATGTGTGCACACTGTCTATAATATATCTGTTTGATAGTTTATCAAGGACAAACTTTTCATGGGTGTCACCTCATGTTACTGTGCTGAAAACACTTGACATTTGAAAAAATATAATTCTCTCTCTTGATTTACAATATATTTTTACAGTGTAAATTCTCTAATAGAGTCAGTCAATCTCTTGATATTAAAGAGCAAGATTGAAAAATTAGTCAGTTTCTATTGGAAGGGCCCTGCACTTCTTGAAAGGCAGGGAAAGCATAAAATATCTGCAAATATTTGACTTCTATTTCTTAGTATTAATCCTCTTCATACTGACCTGCCAAAAGAACTATGATGTAATTATTCAGAAAATTAAAAGAAAAATACTGATGTAATTAAAGTGATTGTCCAATACTTGTCATCAATCATGCTGAAACACAGGTGATAATGATGCAAAGACTTACTTAGGGAAATGTGTATATTCAGATTGTGAGGAGATAAGTGTCCTTGTCACATCTCAGAGGACCTAGGTTTCACCACTACCTCATCTTTAAGATCAACACAAGCAGAAGCTATTGCAGAAGGCTAGAGATGTGATTTTATACTGTGAAATATCATACTTTTCCATAAGATTTAAAGTGCAATGAGAGGACAAAATGTAGTTTTGTGTTTTGTTTTGTTTTGTTTTGATGTTTTTATTGCTATCTTCTTCTTATAAGCTATCAGGTTACAACACCTAACAACACTATACCCTAGGATACCAGCTGAATGTACACTGAGATTAATTAATCTAGCTTTCAATCCTAGGGAAACCAAATACTTTGGAAAATTAGCAGTTTGTTAAATAAAAAGACTGGAATTTTTTAAACAATGGGAAGTTTGTTTACTTAACAGAAATTTAATCATAATTCTTCACATAAATTCCTGGTTGGAGAAAAAATTAATATATAAATTTAACAAAAATTATAATCTAAATTTCTATCTCAGTGGAAAATAAAACCTATGAAATGAAGAATGAGAGTTAGGAGGAAAACATCTATGAATAACAGAAAGTAACCATAACATTTTTTTTCAACATACACTATTACTAGCATATCATTTTGTTAATTTTTAAATTAACAAAACTTTGTGCATATGCATATATAGAAAATCATAAATATTATGCTTCATGATGTTAACTGTTACTACTTAAATAAAATCATTACTTAAGAGTTTAACTGTCATTTTTATCAGTAAAAGGATTAACATTCCTGCTGAAGAGCTCCTAAACGTGGGAACAAAAAAATTCAATCTTTCTCAAGTAAACAAGACACAACGACTCTACATTCTCAAGCTACACATACAGAATCAGTTAAATTGGCCAAGACAGTTTGAAATGTAGATCTCAGAAGTGCCCCTGCCCATGCAGATAACCAATTAAATCCAAAATTGAGTCAAGGACTTCAAAGAGAATTTACTGCATGGTGTATGTGCAGGGTTCACAGTGAAGAAGGAGTTACCATAGCTAATAAGGATCAGGTAACATCAGGTAACATTACACAGCTAATAAGGATCAATCTAACTTGTTGTCCCTTCCAAGGAATACTTATTTTAATTGATACAGAGTAATTAATATACTAACAAAGCACAATAAATTTTGAGGTGCTGATATCCATTTAGGTAATTAACCTAAGTAGACACACTGCTTTACACTTTGATCAACAATGTATGATACCGCCAGTTGCTTCTTACAACTTCGCTAATACTTAGTATTATCACCAACTTTGGACAGTGGCAGTAACATAGCCAGTGAGGTTTATCTTGATTGTTGTTAACTGAAACTTAGAATTAACAAGCTTTTAGTTTAAAGCATTCTTTTGGTGGGCATGTTATTTGTATTTGTATTTGCCTTTTGATTAATAATATTGAACACTATTTTAATAACCTATCTTGTGAAGCGTGAGGTCAAATTTTTGCCATTGAAAAAACTGGTTTGCAACACTTCTAACTAGTTTGAATGAATATATTGTTGGGCTGAGGGTTTAGCTCAGTGGCACAAGCACCTGCCTGGCAAGCAGAAGATTGTGAGTTTGATCCCTAGTACCAAAAGAAAAATCTATCTATCTATCTATAGTTTACTTTCAATTTTAAAACTTCTAAGGGTATGTATACATGTACCCATATATCCATGTGTACGTGAGCGAGAGAGAGAAGAGAGGAAAGAGACTTTGTTTTGCCCTTTAACTGTTCTAATAGAATATTTTTGGTTAACAGAAAGAAGTTCTTCAGGTTAATGATGACCAATTTATCACTTTTCTCTTTTTTGGTTAGTACCTTTTTATTTTATTGAGAACAGTTTTCAGAGTTCAAACCTGGTAACAGCCAGTTAAGTTTCTACTTGACTAACTCATCAGATAAAAATTTTAAACTCTTGGCTTTTTGCATGCACACATACATAGACACACAAGCTTGCACACACATTCTTAATTCAAAACACTGAAGACCTAATTAAAATGGATTAATTCTGGAGTGGATACAAGTTGGGAGAAAGGAACAGCTCTCTGCGAGTCTGTTGTATTTGTGACTCAAGGTAAAAGAACACAAAAAAAGAGAAAACCTGATGTCTTTATGATTTAAAGATCAGAATACAAATTTCAGGTAAATGAGGCATAAAAGAGAACAGGTACAGGAATCTTTAGAATCTAGATCAAAGATCTTTCAATACTGCTTAATCCTGCGTAACGCATATGAGGGACTATGGAAAGTTAGTGATGTGTATGGCAGTCCTGTAGCAACTGATACAAAGTGAAGGGGCAGAGCTGAAAAGCCAGTAAGTTCATTATAATGAAATTATAAATATTATGTAAATAATCCACCAAAAGTAGGAAACAGAAAGAAACACGGAAGAAAAGGAACAAACAAACAACAACAAAAAAGAAGAACAATAAACCTTATAGACACATTTTCTACAAATGACACTCTAACATATTAAGTCATCGATGTCCTGGAGATAATTGATAGGGAAAAACAAGGTCAATACTGAAGTCAGTGCTCTATGGCTAGATTCATTCCCAGTGAAATATACTCTAAGCTGATGAGTTTTGATATAAATTGAGGGAACATTTTATAACAATGAAAAGTGAAATTTTAAAAATGTTTAAAACTATAACTTAATTGTAAGTGACAACTGCATCTATGTCAATAATATAACTTTGGAGCACGAAAATGTTACAAAATTAAAATGGAAGATAATTCTTCAATAATATTGAAAATTTTTACCAGTTCTTATTTACCATTGAGGGACTAAATAATATAATTTGTATCATGAAGCACTAGATAAAATGGATTTTTAAAATGTAGGGTATATATTTATAAAGAAAAATTTTGAGCTGTAGTAAGGGAACACTCTTCATAAAGTATAAAATGATTTAAATAATTTGTAGTATGTTCTATGACTGTAATAAATGAAGTTAGTAACTAGCAACGAGATATGTACACACAAAAAAGATATGTACACAGACAAGTATTTGTAATTAAATAACATTCTTACAAAAAAAGAACTTTGGGTTTATGCACAAATCACAAGGAAAATGAGAAAAATAGCTAAAACTAAAATGATAATAAAACCATACACATTAAAGTAAACACGTACCACTGAAAAAGTTATAGTTTTAAATGTCTGTATTGGAAATTAAAAATACATAAGAATTAATAACCAAAGAATTTATCTTTTATTATGGTGGGAACAAAATGAAGTAAGCAAACACAAATAGACAATAGTTAGCAGAGCAGGAATTGGTGACAGAACACAAAAGAGAAACCAGTAAATGATAATACTTGTTCTTTGGTAAGATAAGTAACTCATAGATTTTTGTCTGACATGATTAAAAAAACAGTAAGGCAGCAACAATAATTATCCATATTTTGATAAAAATGCTATCATTATAGGTTCTGCAGTTATTATGAAAAACAACACTGGTAGACTCAACATCAAATTGACAAGTGATGAAACAGAAAATTTGCTTAGTTCTGCATCTATGGAAGGAACCAAATCTTTGCCAAAAATTGTCAACAACATTTCATTGGTGAGTTCTACATAGTACTTAACAAAGAAAAAGCTACACAACAAAGATTTAGATATACTATACTGACATGAGGGCAAGCAAGGGAACTAATTACTATGACACAGAAACTGTTAAATTAAGCCACAACAAAATTAAATTTTCTTTTCACCAAAAGGTATTTCTTTTGTAAGTAAATAGGTAGGGCACTGGCTGAATGAAAATATTTTGAAAACATATTTCTGTCAAAGGAAGGCTGACTATAATGTATCAAGAATCTCTTCCTACATTTAATAATAAAAAACCCAACAAGTCAGAAAATATATGAGTAAAATTTTTAAGTTACTTTGCAATAAGATAAAGAATAAACAAAAGAAAAACTGCTCAGAATACTTAACACAAATGCACAAACTAAAATACAAATGAGATAACACAAAGTCACATGAATGGCTAAATGATTTAACAGATTGAAAACAGCAAATTTGAAGGGCTAGTGGAACTAGCTTTTTATGAAAAATGTAACAATATAACCACATTGAAAACAAAATGTAGCACTGTTATATATAATTAACCACATATTTCATTTATGACTAAGAAATCTATTCTTATACTTTTAAACTAGAAAAAAATATGCCCACAAAGAAAAACACCACATAGAATAATGTTTCCACCAGCTTTATTCGTAAAAAAATTTTAAATTTTAAAAAATTAAAAAGAATTTGTATTCATCTGTATGTTGAAAAATTTTTCATAACAAAATGTTGGGGAAGAAATTCGTCCGACACAAAGTCATGAAAATATTACTCTGTATTTCATTCTAGAAGCTATTTGCTGTTGTTTTTCTTTCTTCTCTTTTCTGTTCTTTTTTTTCTTTTCTATTTTTACTTCTAGACTCATACATAATATATATTGAATTATTTTTGTGCAACATATAAAGATTTATATTTTCTTCTTATGCAGATACCAGTTTAGCCAGTATCACTTTTTACACTTGCTATTTAATGTCTTTCAGTTGCTATCTTGGCTTTGAGCTAAGTGAAGTCTCCATATATAACTGTCTCTGTTTCTGAAATATCCACTCTTTTCCCTTGCATTTCACTGAGCTACAGCTTTATACTACAGGTTTTCATACTCATTTCACACTGGCCTGATTGCTTTTACTGTATCATAACTGTCAAAGTTTAATATGGTGAGTTTGCCAAATCTTAAGGTTTTAGTTTTTGAAGGTTTTTCTTTAGAATTAAGATATTAAGCAACCCTCCCAAGATTATTGTCTCGGTTATTTTTTTCTGATTGCTGGGACAAAATATCCAACACCCAAAATAAAGGAAGGAAAGGTTTATTTAGCTCACTGTTTGTGGAGGTTTCAGTCCATAATCAACTGGCTCCAACACAAGGTGGCACAGGGGCAAAACTTCAGGGCAGCAGCCAGAACAGAATGGGGAGAAGAGCATGTCTCTTTTTCTCCCTTATACTGTCCACAAGCCACCCTACACCCACCCAGGGCAGATGTAGCACTCACAAAAATCTCTGTGTCTTCCTCTTGGACAGGATGAGGTTATTTACAAAGTAAGGATCCTCACTTCCTGCCTAGTCTCTTAGTTAAACTTCTAAATTTCTCAGGTTGGCACAATGTAGTAACCATAACAATTACATAATTCAAAAAATGTAGTTGTAAAAGAGTAAGGATACCTCAGGTTATTATTTTTTTAATTCTACAAAATGCAAGGAAAATTTTTATGAAGAAATTCAACAGATTATTATTTGCCAAGTACATGACGTATGCTCAGAGAAAAGGAAGAATTTATACTTACCTTTCAAGTCTAATTGAATAGAAAGATATGACTGTTAATATTCACTACCGTCTCCAGAGGTATATTCACAGCCAAAAACAAACTTGTCCAAGGTGAAATTTTGCTTGCTAAGACTTGAGTTAGATTTTCTGATTTTGGACACTAATCCTTGCTATATTCCCAGTTTTATTGAGAAGCAATGAAAATCTTAATCCAATATCGGAAAATTGATGAAAATAGTTTCAGGTGTGTGAAGCAAGGATAGTGACCCTAAAAATCTAGAAAGGGCTAGTCACTTTTTAAAAACCGTCTTCTTGAACCATATTTAATTTTATCAAGCATTTTTCATTTCTTTGCCTCGGTGTCTTCTACTTTACCTATTTAATATTCTTCTTTCCATTATTTCTTTTTGTATAGAATTTTTTACTTCACCTAAGCAAGCAATTCTTTCCTTGTATTTTTCTTTTCTTTAATTCTTACCTATAATATTTTTCAATTTACTTTTCCATTGTTTTTATTCATCTACATGTATACATGTACTTTTTGAGGAAAAATATCTGTCTTTGAGAGATATTTTTGAGTCTGACATAATTGAAGCTATATAGAATGAATAACTGATGAATTTGAGTACATGGACATTCCTATTGAACAAGATATTTAAAATGTAAAGATCAACACCTGCAACAATAATAGCTAAAAAAAATTCTTGGATTTTCTTTTGATGGTAGATTAAAGGCTGGGAGCAAATCAGAACTTCTCCAGGACCTGGGATTGAGATACCTAGAAAACCACAAATCTAGGGAAGAGAAAAGGTCCATATACACAATAGAGACCAATACACCAGCCACGCAGGAGGATAAATCTGAGTAACTTGCAGGAAATTGTATGCACCTTGATGCTATAATGATATGTGAAATAAGCCTGATAAGTAAATGTCACACTGAGAATCCCAAAATATAAACAATCCAAGCAGAAAAATAAAAGATAGATGACAGGAAACAGAGAGGTTGGGAAGAGGATCTAGTGTCTGAGAGAGACGGGAGGGTAAAGCAGGGAAGAGAAAGTAACACAGAACAAGGGGATTTTTGCATATGTATCAGTCCTGCAAAATGCATGTAAATTTTATATATTGCAATCATATACTATTTAAAATGAGCTAAAAATAAACTCACAGATAAGAAAGAAATAGGTTTGTGTGTAATATGATAGCCAACATATGCAATAGGTATTCATAGGAAAAACATATGAAAAGAACCGTACAGCAAGCTCTTGCCTGAACCTAGGAATCAGGAAATGTTTCCGTTCTCCGCCTGAGAAAGCCTATCCAGTCCCCTTACAAGAAGCCAGTGTAATTGAGACATATATTTTAAGTGTGATATAAAACAGCAAATGGTAACACTCCGTGCACTTGAAATGTGGAAGAAAACGAGGTTGTATTAAGTGAGAACACGAAGCAGATGGAATAAAATAAAAAAAGAAGGTGGGACAGATAACAGTGAAAGAAACCTCAGAGTAGGCGGAAAACTGGGGATGTGGGGGATAAAAATGGAGAAGCAATGAGAAAAATCGTTCCTCTTTGCTTAAAAAAGCCAATAAACATGAAAAGATAAACCCTATCAGATTTTGGTTCCAATTGAAGAAATCCAGTGCAAAACTAGATACTTTGTCTTAGCTCTTACATTGTTGACAATATATATATATATATATATATATATATATATATATATATATATATATATTTACAAGTGTTAGGGAAAACAGAGAACAGTGCTAAAGCAAATTAGCAAAAAGTTTACAATTTGGTAAAATGAATCTAAATAAATATCACACGTTAACCTGCTTAGACTTAATCTTATACAGAAAGTGATTTGTGAAGACAAAGTTCATTATTACAAATGATATACAACACCAAAAATCATAATTAAGAATGTGTATCATTAGGAAACACATAAACAAATCATGCCAAATTTATTCAGTAAAGTCTGTTTTCTCACAGATGACTCAAATTAAGTAGCAGAATGTTTCTTATTTCCGATATGCATTCTGGTTCACTTCGGAAAAATCCTAACTGCTAAAGTGTATAATTTCTAATGTACAGAAAAGCAGTAATAAAATTAGAAAGAGTATCCTTCTTTTTCCTTGCTCTAAAAGGACTGAAAGTGTAATAGCAATAAAAGCTCTTTTTTAATATTTTTTATTTTGAAGAGAATAAAACCAAATGAGGCAAAACAAAATAGTCAAAACAAAAGGATCAACATGGTACATGACTTAAAAACAAAATACAAGGAGATCAATAACAGCTGCCACAATGCCTCTTGCTATCTTCAAAAGAACTGCCCATATCATCAGGCATAATAAAATTGAACCAAAACAGTAACGAACAAAATCAATAAAAACAAAACACTGGAGACATTATAGGACTTCAAAAGAAGATAATAGTCCAACCAGAATGGGTATCCTAGAAATCTTATTGTCTTCAAAGTAGTTGCCTATGCCATCAAACTTGATACTATCAAAGACAAAACAGAATAGAATAAAATCAGTCAAAACAAAACAGTGAAAGTAAAACAGGGCTTCAAATCAAGCTAATAGGAAATCAAAAATGGTTACCACAGTATATCCTGCTATCTTTGGAATAGCTGTCCATGCCATCAAATCTAGTACAAATAGACAAACTGAAACAGAATAAAGCCAAACTAAACAGAACAATGAAAACAATATGGGTTTCAAATCATGATAAAAGATTAACAATGGCCACTGACTTCCCTTTTTAGACAATTCTTGAAAATGTCTAAACTTATGACAGGCAATCTTCCCAATAATCCTCTGATTTTGGTACATGTGTATTTGACAGCATATAAAGTATTAAAAAGAGACATTGACTATAATATAAGTTTTGCATAAATTGGATGGAATTGAATTAATATGGTGAAAAGTAGAGTAAATTAAAGTCCAACAGCTTAAACATAACTGAGAAAAATTCTATATACACTCCAGGCTCAGCATAATAATTCTACAGAGCAGCAGGAAGTTCATCAACAACCTCACAAAAAGTAAATAACACAAGAATAGCTGATACAAGAAGAGAACACATGCACACTTATTTTCATTTTAAAATCTCTTGAACTCTTGATTACTGCATGCCTGTCCCCGGGGAATTTTCCTGCCTTAGTTTTAATAGAGACAGGGCTGACAGTAGTTAAGGCTAGGTGTTGAAATGAGTAAAAATTATTAACCTTGTGCTTATGGCAAGTGGGTTTTAACTCTATTGCTCCATGTCACACAATCAAGATCAAGAATCTGCGTATTCTTCACTTTTAAAAAAAAAAAGTTGTCTAGAAATACAAGGCTTGGATGAATGAGCTCACCACAAAGGGAAGCCTCTTCCTGCTGACACTTTATGGTCTTGGAGTGGAGTCCAAGCCACCCTTTAGGAAATGTTGCCCATTTTTCAGAACAAAACTGTATTTATACAGCTTCCAAGTAACTGTATTATGCCTTTGCTATCAAAGGAACAGGGGAAAATGTGCTCTGAAAAACACTTTGCGAGGCATTTCTGTTACTGTCCTTTATGTAAAATGGCTACAGTGTCATGAGATGATGTAATATTATGGCACCATGGTCATATATATGGTCCTGCATTGACCAAAATGCCATTGTGTGGTGCAGGTCATATGATATTAAGGACTAGAAATCAGTAATCACAATATACTTTAGAAAAGCCTGGAACTTAAAGTAACAATATTGAGATTAAGATTTTAGTTAAAAAAAAAAAAAAGCTATGAAGAAGGGAATAACCTGAAGGAAATGAACATGATATGGTACAAAAGATAACTTTTAAAACTATTTTTAAAAACTGAGAATATTAGGCTGAAACTGTTCCTAAATTCTCTGATCCTATGTAGGCAAATCCGAAACCCACCTAAGAATGCAGAAACAGATGTCTAACCTCTGCTTAAGACTATAAACCTTCCGTTCCACATTAGCCAGTCAAATACCTCGTCTTATTTCTAAACGCTTTATAAAAGTTGCCCCTTCATCTTTTTCAGAGGACCCTTGGACCACCTTCAGTCCACACAGGTACTGAACCACTGCTCAAATCAGTTCTGGAGATTTTCAGTGCACACACATTTATCATTCAACAAGACAACATTTGAAGAAAACAAAATATCAATTAAGATAATCAGGAAGAGTAAAATACAATTACCATCTTAACACAGCACAGGTTACTCTGAAAACAGCAATCAAGGAACCAGAAGAAATTAGTGACATTAAAACATATAACAGATGGAAATATGCAATAGAACATCAGCAACATCATGTTAACAATTTCTCTCAAGTCCAAACAAAAATAAAGTCACATGAATTTAGAGGAAAATAAACATGTAAGGTTAGTCAAAAGGTATGGTGATTATTAAGGAAGAAACAGTCAGATTTAAGAGCTGCATATTCCAAAATTTCAAGGGCTTTGAAATTTTGTGTGTTCCAGATTAGAGTCAAGGACATAAACTAAGACCAAGATAAGATTTTATTTTGGAATGGTGATATAAGTACACTGTGAATAATTATAAAGGTAATTAAGAGCTTCCATAGAAAAATAAACAAGCAAAATAACACCAGAGAAAGCAATGAGAATCAGGGTGAAATTGTTTCACAATTGTATCTTTAAATGCAAGGTTTAATAATATTTTGTATTTAAGGTCAGGTGAAAAAAATTATGGTGAAGGGCTGGGGATTTAGCTCAGTGGTATAAGCGCCTGCCTTGCAAGTGCATGTTTATGAGTTCGATCCCCAATATGGATTAAAAAAAAATTATGGTGAACCAGGAATCTAATATCAGAAGAACTGTGGCATAAAAGTATTTAGGGTATTATCATTGCATATTTCTTCCAAAGAAGTTACTTAGGGATTATTTGAAAATACAAGCCATAGGAAAAGTATATTATATGTTGAGAGACAACAGGAGGATAAAGAGAGAGGGAGAGAGGGAGAGATCTAGACAGAGAGGAGCAGAGATCAGAGTAGACACAGGAGGTAAAAGAGAGGAAGGAGGGAAGAAAAGGCAGAGAGAAGAGGAGAGAAGAAGAGAGTAAAAAAGAGACAATAACTCAACATAGATCAAACATAAAACAGAGAAATTGAAATACAATTACAAAAGAAAAAAATTGCCAGGTGGAAAACGAATTCGGCTTAACCATGAGTCAGCCATTCCAAATGAAAGAGAATCCTAGTAGGGGTCAAGACAGACCCATGTGGTTCCACAGATTCCCTGCATGGATGCCGTGATTCAGGTGCTGAAACAGGACCCGTGAGACAGAGTTAAGGAGCAGGGCTCTAGGAGGTGACTGTGCCAAGATCCCTCCCTCTCCTGAGTGGAATCAAGGTCCATGTGAGTGAGGAGTCACACAGTCATCTTGGGAGCAGTTGCTGGACCCTCCAGATAAAAGACATGGCTAGTGTCTTGACCTCGAACTTTCTAGGCTCCAGAATTATGAAAGATAAATGGAAAAATCTTCTACAATATTCTGTTAAAACAGCATGAAATGGGTTAAAACAAATGGGTTTCAAATGCTTATTATGGTTACATAATACTTATAATCTACATTAGCATATGGCACTTTAGAAAACCCATTTTACACTAACACCAGGAATACTTATGTTTGTGCACTACTGTGGACTGAACCCAGGGCCTCTCAATGAGCTGCATCCTCAGTCTTTTTTTAAGAATTTGAATCAAGATCTCTCCATCACTAGGATGACCAGGCCAGGCTCAAAATTGTGATCCTCCTGCCTCAGTTTCCCTGAGAGCTAAGATTACATATCTGAGCCACCACATACATCTTAACAATATTCTTTAACCCTGGAAGAGAGACTAAAAAACCAAATAGTGATGTTATTATTCTGACTATTTACTTAGGATTTCCAACTGTTACAGGCAGACTAAAAGATATGAGTAGAAGAATTATTTGTTCTTCAAGACAACTGTAAATACTGTCAACTTTTTTTAAGTACAATACTGACAAATGATGGGGATATAGGGAAATCAGGAAATGTAAAAGCAAGAATAAAGGCACAAATAATTTACCTTAGATGCTAAGCTGTGAAAATATTTAGTGGAAAGCTCAGGCTATAAGAAAAAAATTTCAAAACATATAAGGTTATGAAAGCAGAATGTGGTTCTATATCATTAAGGAGTTAGCTAAATCATGTATCATAACAGAAAAACAACTTTGAAAATTTAAGAGAATATAAGGATATTATTTAGAGAGATGAGCAATTATATTTACTTTATTTCGATTATATAAGATTACTAATAGGAAAGGTTGAGTTGGTTGCTTTTCATGCCTACCATTTTTGGAGTTTTCCTGCATGAAAATGACAGAAACAGGCAAAAAGAATACTTCAGGGGAAAAAAAATGTAAAAATTTTAATACTAACTTTATTGAGACATCATGAAATTAATACAAGTTACCTTTGGCCTCTACAATTACAAGAGGAGCCCAAAGTGGTGGCCATCAGCCTGCAGACATTTATTAGTGTAGCGAACTGCTGAAGTGTGTATACATTTGAGGGTGGGCATTTTAATATGTATATGTAACTATACATATAGTTACCTTAATGTTCTAAGTGAATATTCTAGTTATCTTAATATTCTAAGTAAATCAAAATAAGGATCCCATACTTTGGTACAGGATCTTTTAAAAATGAAAAGTCTCAAAGAGAGTAGATGGACAGTAAGACTGAAAAGGCAAAAGTGGTAGAAGACACAAGTAGGGAAGGAATTGGTTGGCCGGATGAAGCACAGTGCCTGTGCAGGAAGGAAGAAAGGCAGCTCAGCAGGCCCACTCTCTGACAAAGGAAGAGGCATTTTCTCCTTGTCAGATGCCAGGAAAAAGGAGGGAGAGTGAGTGCTGTTGGACACAGGTTGTTGCCTAAGTTACATGAAGATGAAAAACAGCCTTCTGATGATTTCTGATGTGGTCTTAAGAAAGAAGCCAGATGGTAAGTACTGTGCTAGGACAAGGAGGAAGCAAAGAAAGTTGTTTGAATTCAGTGGGCAAATGTTGAGTAATTACTGACCTAAGTGAAAGAGCAAGCTTAATGACGATCAGTAGCATGAAGTGGGCAGCAGACTTGTGGGCCATCTTTCACGCCCTTGAAATAAACAATATGAATTATGGAAAACTACTAAAATTAAGATTGGTTACCAGCAACCATCCTACATTATTTCCAAACCAAAGGAACTGATGTTACTCTTTTCATTTTTCTTTTTTCTTTACCCTTGAATCTGCTGTAGAGTTTTATTCATTTCTGACTGGCAGAAAGAAATTTCAATAAATTATGATTGCTACTTTATGAATTTTCGGAACATCTGAGTAATGTAAAATGATATATTTCATCAGAGAAAATGTTTCAGGTACTGTGAAGACATTTTCAATAGGTGTAGCGGGTAGATGAAAAATGAGATTTCAAAGACTGTTCAGTATGAAATATCCTTCAGAAAATAATTGCTCAAGTGAAAATTTCTCTATATATAACTAAGATAACTTTCTTTAGGCGTCATCTAGAAAAAATGAAAACCTGAAAGAAACCCTGTATGAGATGTAAGTGTTAACTATGTACTTAATACCGATAGATGCCATAGAAGAGAAAAATGATTTGGTTTTTTGCTTCATGGTAATGTGGGCTAGCAACTATTATTTGCTCCCATAATTCTTCAAAAGGGAAATAGAAGAGACAGAATGAATCGCAATATTTCTGCACTGTGTTATTTTGTCAATTTTCCAGAGCAACTGAGGACTGCATATTGCATATTATGTGACCACATTTAGACCAAGAATTGCATAATTTTTCCCCCTGAGCTAAGTGGATACTACCCACTGCCACACGCACATTCCAAGTTTTGCACATTACCATCAGCAGTAACTAACACTATAATTGTGAAAGATTTTGACTTTTAATGACTTAATTTTTAATCACTTTTGGGCTATTTTATAAATAAGAGTCAATTGTAATTATACTGGATTTATTAAACCTCTCCAAACTTATTTTTGATATATAAAATAGCTGTATTTTTAGTGATGACAGAGAACAAATTCTCACAAACTTAGAATTCCACAAACATGATAATAAAACTGTGAAATGATTTCTCATTGAATAAATAGCTCCAAAAATAAAAATGTAATATGTCTGTGTTATTTAAAATCCACCAAAATTGTTGTTCCATTTACTTTTATTGCATATACCAACTTATATGATTTTTTTTCTTTGAAATTCTGAAGTAAGACCTCTTAAGATCAACCATAAGTGAAGCAATATGGTAACTGTCGCTTGGCTATTTGTCTATTGAAATATTCCACAGCACTTTTGCCAATAAGCTAACAAGTCAAAAATATATGTGTCAAAAATTAGTTTTGGTATGCAAAAAACAAATACATCATATACCTAGTTGAATTCAATGTGCTGGTCCCCTGCTCTAGCCCTTATCCTGGGATAATTGTATTTTCTAATATAAATTTCAAGAAATCTTGCATGTGCTCTTCTAGGCTTCTAAAACACTATCAATGATCACAGTGTAGATAACTCTGGGAAAAGAGTGTCTTCACTTTGCTGTATCCTCCCAGAATAACCTGGTAAATTTTCTAGAGGTAAAGAGTTGTCTAATTCTTTGTGGCAGGAGAATTCAAATGAAAGAAGAAAATGTCTGTTTTGGCTTCCTTTTATGTTGAATTATCAATGGAAAAATCTATCATTCTTTTATGTTAAATTATCATTGGAAAATCTATCATTCTATTTCTCTTAGTTCAAAAGTTAAATGCTATTTTAAAAAGATGGGCTCCTAATTAATCTTATTAAGCTCACTTGATTTATCCATTAAAATTTAAATAATTTAGGTCGAATACTATTATAAAGGCTGAAAATTTCTTAAATTAAAAAATTAACTATGTGATATGAAAGTAATATTAATCTTCCTCCCTCGCTCACTATAGTAACTAACTACTGATGTCTATGTCATTTCACTTTATAAATCTGAAATATACACAATAATATACATTTTAAAATAGAAATAAAATGAAATGTTATGCAATAATGTGTGTACAATCTCACTCAAATTGTCTATAGATTTATAGATTTTTGCAAACAAAGTATATTAGAAGAAACATCACAAAATATTTTAGCACACTTTTTTCAATTTCATGGAGCCATAATTACAGTATCTTTCTCTTCTTCTGTCTCTGTCTGTCTGTCTGTCTGTCTCTCTCTCTCTCCCTCCCCATCACCTCTCCCTCTCTGTCTCTCCCTTCTACTACTTCCAGGCTACCACAAGATAAAAATTGCTCCCAATACAATGTTCTCTACTACCACAGGCTCAAAGAAACAAGGTTGATTATTCGTGGACTGACACCTCTAAAACAGTGAACCAAATAAACATTAAATTTGTTTATCTCAGGTACTTTTACACAGTGGCAGAAAGCAGACTAACACACACACACACAGCTACACATCACAGAAATGTGGGGACTTATTCTGGAAAATCGAGGAAAATGTTGAATGAATACCTAAGTTTCAAGCACTTTAACACATATTACATTATTCCAGTAGAATTCGTTTGTATGGGAGAGCGGTGATTTTCTTAAGGAAATATAACTTTACTTTAAAAAAATCGATTGTTTTTACTTGTACCCATACATGGTAAATTCTGGGCTCTCTTGATTTTTTCAAACTCACCCCTCCCTTCAACCCCTCTTCCCCTCATCTTTTACAAAGTTTTGTTTCCATTTATCCTTCATTTATCTTGCTTTTACTTTTTCACTTCCTTCTTTTCCCTTTCACTCCTTCCTACTTCCCCTTTCTTTTGAACAATTTCTTCCTATTTCAAACTGCCTGTTTTACACTTTGGTACTTATTTATCATTTTAGTTTCTCACACCAAAGAAACAGTGAAATACTTCCACATGTGTGTCCAATTTACTTCACTTAGGAATACAGTGTCAAGTTGCATATATTTACTCAGAAATGTCTCATGCTTGTCTTTTTTATGGCTGAGTAATGTTTCATTACGTAAAAAGACACATCATTTTTATCCATTTCTTGGATGACATTTGGGTTGTTTCCAATATTTAGCTAGTGCAAACTCTGATACTATAAACATGGGTGTTTATATATTACTGTTTATATGGGTGCTATAAACATGGGTGTACATATATCACTGAGGTATGATGTTTTTAATAGATACAGGTGAAGATTTCCTGAATAAAACTCCAGTCATAGGGGAAGTATAACAAAGTTTCAAAAACTGGGATCTAATTCAATTAAAAAGCTTTTGCACAGCAAAAGAAAATACCAATAGAGTGAAAAGACAGCTTGCAAAGTGGGAAAAATTTTAACCAATTGTCCTTTAGGAAAAAAAAAGTAAACCCCTAAATTTAAGACCAAATCCACAAATGTGAATTTGAGGGGAATATATGCTTCTCAGAGGGAGAAATACAAACAGCAAATAAATATATGAAAAAATGTTCAACATCGCTGGCCATTCCAGAGACACACATTAAGACAATGCTGAGAATCAATCTCACACCACAAAGAACAGCAATTATCAAGAAATCAACTAATAACAAATACTGGTATCACTGTGGGCTACAAAAAAAGCAGTCTCTACTGCTGGTGGGAGTGTGCCCTGGTGTAACCACTGAGGAAATCAGTGTGAAGATGCCTCCAAAATTAGTAGAGTTCCCCTTTTTACCCAGCAATTCCCCTGCTAAGAATCTTCCCAGAAGAACTAAAGACATGGTGATTATTATTGCCATGTTAATATTTATTGAAAACATTTATATAAGCACTGTAGATAATTTTTTGCCAATGTTGTAAAAGCTAATCTTTAGGTGATAAGCGGCGTATATTAAATTCCCTCTGCCATCCAACTTGCTACACACCTGTGCTCGTTCATAATAGAAATGCTCATAGAGATGATCCTCTCGTTTGCTCCTCTATTAATGATGATTAAATTGTTGTTAAGAGTTAAATTGTTTTTCTCCAAATTTATACTGAATCACAATCCTCATATATGATTATATTTAGGGCTAGAGACAGAGAATGGAGTGATCCCCAAAAGACTCACATGGGACTTTTGGAAGGTGATTGGGTAACTGCAGAACTATATATGATTCATTGTTGAGTACATAGCTAAAGGAGCTGGAGGAAGTAAGTCACCACTGGAAAATGTGTGCCACTGGTGAATGGCCTTGGATGACATTTCTCCATGTGCCTGGGTCCTCCTATCTCACTCTGTTTACTGTCCACCACAAAGACAACAGCTTTCTTGTGTCTAGCAACTTTATCATAATGCTTCTTCCTTGGAGTCAACCAATTGTGAGCTGAATTCCCCGAACCAGGAGCAAAACCAAACCCCTTCCTTTGTAAGTTGTGGGTGATGGCAATTGTGTCCAGCAACAAGAGGGCTAATATAGATATTTTAAGGAGGCAGTTAAGGTTAAATGAAGTAATCAATATTAGGATATACTCTAGTAGGAACAGCACCCCTCAAAGGAAGCAAAATCAAGAATTCTCATGTCTATATGTTTAAAGGAAAAGCCACATGAAGATAGAGAAGATGACCCTCTACAAATCAGGTAGGCAGGGTTCACCAAATCTGACCCTAAGAGGACCTTGACCATACACTTTAACTTGTAAAGCTATGAGAAAATTACTGTTGCTTAACATCCTCGGCTGCAGTAATTTGTATGCCAGCCCGAGTGGAGTAATACAACCACCAACCTACAACCCTCCAGAACAGAAGCATGAAAACTTACTCTACAAATGACTAAATAGCAAACAACTTCAGGTATGTAGGCCCCCAAAATGTATTAATTACTTGACTCCATTGCTATATCATGGACTTATTCAGAGACAACTGGTCCATAAGGAGACATGATAGCATCCTAATAAAATAACACAGGCAGTAGAACGAAGCTCTGATCGACCAACTCCTGATCAAAAGCTGCACTTGGTAATGCCTTGCACCAGTCATTCTCAAGATTTTGCTTCTGGTAGAGACCTGGGATCTATTCCTAATAATTATTATCAAAGGAACATGAATATTTTATTACCAATAAAGCAAGACAGGCATGAAAGACCGAGAACAACTTCTGGCATGCCCTCTCGTGTCCTTGGGTGAAATAGTTTTTCCTCCACACCTGTTCTGTCACATAACTTCAGTCCCCATTTAGTATTCTACAAAATGCCACAGAATATCTAAGCTGCAATTATGATTTCTCTATTTTGAGAGCACTACTTGACCAACTATGTCCCAAAGAAACTGAATGCTGTTCGATTCCCTCCTTCTGAAGTAACATAAAGCATGTGCTTCTCTCCAAGTTGAGCTCTTCTTCAGTCTTCTTGGAAATGATGTTCTCGTCAAAGTCTTTACAAGGCTCTGGTGATAGAAATTTGCACAAATGTTTGTCACATCCGGGGCAGCTCTCCATATTCCTGGGATGCAGATGGTGGAGGATGAAGGAATAAAGACAAGAGTCAGAATATAGAAGGCTGAGCTCAAGTGGAACCACCTCACTCGGCAGGAGAGAAAGAGCTGCCCAACAACTGCAGCACATTTATTTGTACACTTGCCAGGCTGATGTCTCAGGACACCCTCTGTCTTTCAGCTATTTTACGTGGCATGCCTCGGGTGCCCCAAGTTCTCAGGACCAGAGCAGCTTATTTATGGGGCTCATCTTGGACACTCTGTGTTCCCAGGGCTGCTCCTGCCTCAGCCTTTCACATGCAGTCGATTTCCAGCCTCAGCCCCTCCCCACAGATGTTCTGAAATAAAATTAGGCTCTAAAACTCTTTATACACTTTTCAGCCTGATTTAATTTTAAGTGTTGCTTCTCAGGGACTCTGAGTTTCCAACCATTGTTTCTGACTCTCAAATCTCTATCTTGTAACTTGGGCTAGTACAGATTTGCAGATGCCAAACTATAAGGAAGAGTGGGATTGAGAAATATCGAACTTCTGTTGTGTGTAGATTGGTTCCATTTTATACAGACCCAATCCATCAGATTTCCTCAACATAAATCAGCCTGAATTGTACCAGGCCCTCAATAAATATCTATGGAGTTAATGAATTGGAAGTCCAATTTCATGTTATAAATGATCTAAGATCTGTAGTCCAGGAAGGATCACTTTATGTCTTGAAATAACTCAAGCACAATAGCTGCTAAAGTAGGAATTCTTAACACAGAGAACATTGCTGTCAACCATGCATTCTTCTTGGAGAAAAGATGTGTAAGGGGGAATTCCACAGTGCTCCCTCACAAATGTTTACAAATCAATTCTTTTTATTATTATTATTATTATTAACAACACTGCAATGAATAATCTTTCAACATGGCACATGAGTTGGGCAGGAAGACATCTCTGGCTCTTTGCTTCCTCCCATAGTAGGATTATACTTACCCTCAGGCTGTGACACTATGCTGCTTCTCAGGATTCACAGACAACACACTAATCTGATTTCTTTGATCCTTAGCAGAATACTTAGCTGTTTCACAGAATATACTTGGAAGTAGAAATGTGCTAATTCAGATCAGAGAGACACAGGAGCTCTGTTTCCCTTTAGCATTTACCACTAACACAGGAACAGCACATCTCCTATGGCAAGTACCAGCCTCCGTAAAGAGTTTTGGGTTATAATCTTCAGGTTGTTGATGTTCATCATAAAGGCTAGGAGAGTTAGACTAGTTTTCCAAAATCGGGACTGTTGAGTAAAACGATAAATGCAAGTTTCTGATAGATATTACCAAGTGTCAGTCCATAGGACTAATGCCATTTTATATGACAACTTACCAGTACAGTCAGCACATTGCTAAAAGTTTCCCAGTATGCTAAGTGAGAAATTATATCTTCTGCTGCTTGAGCCTGCATTTCCAAAATTGAGTCTGGAATTAATCCTCTTCCTAATTTAAGACCCCTGTATTTCAGAACACTTTATTAATATCTTCACTTTCTGATGGATTGGTGGTATTTTCTTCTCAATTTCTGGTTGCTGAAAAGCAGGTAAAGCTTTTTTAGGTAGATCTTTAAATATTTTTCCTAATTTCTTTATATCATTTGACTTATTCTATACTTTTCCATTGAAACTCATAATGCTTTGTTTTACTTCAAATACACAAATGTATGTATTCTACTGTTTAGTCTACATAAAAATGTATTATATAAAAATATGTTAAAATATAGAGATATTTCAACTAGTAAGTCCTACTTAGTAAAAAATCTTTGTTTTAAGGTTCAAAAATATTCTTGTAGAATTAAGTGCTAAGAAAATATGATTTTAGCTGAATAAAATAGAATGAATCATTTGTACATAAGTATTTCCATAAAAATAATCAGTCACAAAAATCCTTCAAACCAGATGTTTGAATAATCTGATTAATAAAATAATGCTATTTTACTTTCAGTGATTGATTCATTAAAAAGAATAAGGATCAGACAAGCTCCCTATATTCTTCTCTATGATTCCCATTCTTAAAATAATTCAGGCTCTTTTCTCAAGAGCCATGATTTTTTTCAAATATTTTGGCTAATTTATATTAAAATAAAAGAAAATAGCAACTTAAAATTTCACTCTATTCTCTGAGTCACTTTTAAGTTGGAATCAGAAAGTATTCATTTAAAATTGCAATGTGTTTTTTCATTATCATAAAAGATCATTTAAGTCACAAAAAATTGTCACTGGCATGTTTAACTTATGTTAGACATAATTTTTTAATACTTCTACCTCACTTGAAAATAAATTTATCTTGTCATCAGCGCTATTTAGTTTAATTTCTAGAAAACACACAAAACCAAACAAAAAACAAGACAAAACAAAGCCACAGAATTACTTTACTGAAATTTACCAAATTCTTCTTAATTATAATGTTAATCTTTCATCTTGACACATCTTCATTAAATCTGTATACTCAGAAAGATTTGCAGAGATTGAAACATTGTTCATTCCAATCTGTTTCTGCTTATAAATGTTTGGGATAAAAATGTTTTAATCTTATCACACTTTTTATTATGTTTGTCAAAACCTACAGATTTACCTTACTTAATTTGGAAAGTGTCAGCCATATAACCTAACTGGCAAAGCCAGTCAATATTTCCAAACTAATCAGAAAGATGAGAATTCTTTCTGTCAAAGAAAGTCTGCCTTCATTTTTCAACTCAAATAAATGTATTAATATGCATTCCTATAACAACCATCTCATTCTGAAATCTAGTTCTAAAATGGGTAGATAAGAGAGACTTCCCATGAAGATCCTGAACGAATGAAATAGGTCTTGTCATCTCCCATCTATCTAACTTACCTCCCTTGTTTAACTTTCAAGGGGTTCTCTCAGCAGTGATTAATTTCCTGACGTTAGTTGGCAAATGGAAGAAGCAGGACCTACACATGAAGACTGTCACATTTTCTAAGTTGCCTTACTTTAAAGTGTACTAAACTCCCTCAATTATCCTTATTTCTTTGTCTATTTTCAAAGTAAAAAGTGTTTATAAGCAAGGAAGAAAACTGATTCTTCAATTAAAATGTGCTTTCTGTAAAATAATTCATATTTCTCACTGATTTCTTTGCTTTACACCATAAAATAGCCCCCTCCCAAATGCTGTTCTTTTGGTAAGGTTTCAAGACAGAAAGCTCAGCAATTTATACCACTTTGGATGGAAGAACTTCCAATTGAATGTTAAAAAAAAAAAAAGAGCAGATATGGTGTTTGAAATCCTAGGATGTGACTTATTTAGAAGAATCCTTGCCTACTTAGTATTTGAAAGATATTTGTGTACTGCAGAAATTTATATGTACCTTGGATTGAAGGTACCTTGTCTCAGAGGGTGAATTTTCATTTACTTAGGGAAAACATCAGGCAGGACTTTCTGAAAACCTGACTGTCTGGATCCTTTTCCTTGTGACTAGAACACGAAACCCAGTGACTGGCACTCACAGGCAGAGAAGTTTACTTTGGCGTGTGGTGTCAGAGGTCTCAGTGTTTGCATGATAGCTGACTCCAAAACAAACACGGCGTGTTAGAAGATCACGGAGGAGGAAAGCTACTCATGTTGTGATGGCCAGGAAGCAAAGAGTGAAAGGGAGGAAGAGGGGAGGGAAGTTAAGTGTCATTGCAAGTCAGCCCCTCTCTGAGTGATCAGCATCTTCTCATAGGTCCCGCCTCCTAAAAGCACAGTTAGCTGAGAATCCATCTATGGTCTGATGGATGAGTACAGTGCCCGTCATTCAACCACCTGCTGGAAGCCTTGCCTCTGAGCACGTACCATAGCAATTCCTTCTCCAGACGACCCTGAGCATCTATGAACATCTCCTGTTCTGAGCAGATGGAGCTTGCATGTACCAAACATGTGTATTAGCTGGATAGCTGTGTACTGGATTGAACTGTGTTCTCTAAAATTACCACCATTGCTCAAGCTGTGCATGTGACTTATTTGGAATGCACATCTTTGTGGATATTATCAAAATTAGATGAGGTCATATTGGGTTAGGATGAGTTTCATTTTTAGGAAGGAAATTAGGCACAGAACTGCAGGCACAAATATAGTGATCCAAAGATGGGACAAGAGATTGCCATGAGATTGCTCTGAAACAAGGAGTACCTAGGCTTTCCAGAAACCACCCAAAGCTGAAAGTAGTAAGGAGGGACTCTTCTCTACAATTTGGGGAAGGAGCATAGGCCAGACAATACTGTAATTTCAGGCCCTCAACCTCTAGAACTGTGGGGGGTACATTTATCTTAGTTTAACATCCACCTAGTCTGTGTTACTTTATTATAGCAGCCCTAGAGAAATAATGCACATTAAGATTGGATCTTTTATAGCCACCTGAATTATTGAATTTTTAGAAGGGTGGATCAATGTATATTCCCATGTAGTAAAATTTCTGGTAGTGTTGTTAGCATTGGAATGCAGTCAATGTTCGTTGGTTGAATTGAATAAAGACATAACATGTATACAGACAAATATAATTTTGGCTTTGATCACACCTTAACAATTTTGATGACAAACAGTCAAATAATGGTTGTACCTGATCTAAAACCAGAAGACCATTTTCAAAATTTGGGAGTAATTTAATGTTCTGAGAGTGGCAGATGACAGTGTAGTGCCTTTATCAGGGATTGAGCTCAAATCACACGAAGGTGTCCTAGTCGTGAAAATGGGTACTGTGTCAAATTATTTGTCTTACGAAATAAGTAGGATGATAGGTTTTACATGTTAGACCTGAGGAGGTGATGTGTGCAGTTTTCGTTAAGGGAATGGAGCTGTTATAGGTTGTGGGCAATCTTTGAAGTGGGTTTATCTGGCCCAACTAACTATATCTCCTGTAAGTTGATACCATTTCGTTTTAAACTGTAGTTTCAGATGAAACTGGAAAATTGTATCTCAAGAAGTTATGTAGATTTTCTCGCAGTTAGTGAACCCAATTGAAAATAATCTGAAAGTCCAATAAAGGATGATTTAAAAGCAAATTTTAGGGTAATTGGGAAATATCCATGATATCACAGAGAAATTTACAAAAGCAGTTTCTCAGGAGTTCCCAGAACATTTAGGAAGGATGGGAAAAGAGTGTGACTCTTATGCCTCTTAACTCAGTGTGCACATCTCCAAAGGAAATTTAAGCCCTCATTTCATAGAAAAGACTAAACTGTGGGCAGAATAATCGCATGCAACTCAGTCTGCTCACATTTCTTAAAGGGGTGGTCAATGCCATTGACTCAGACTATAGAAAGGTTGTTGGCATTGCAGAAATTAAGACACCTTTTTTTTGTGGGAAATGGAGGGTGATTCCCAGAAATAGCACATCCACATCACAGAGATTTGGGTTACAGTAAAAAAGCAATATCAAAATGCTCTATTAAGAGTATTGTTTCTTCAAGTTTGATTACAACTTGAGGAAATAGAAGAATATTATTTCTCAGATTGACATTCACTCTGGGTGGATTATAATTCATTGCGATTCCATAACTGTAACAGAAAAAACTTTGAGGAAAAATATCAGAGAAAATTTCGAGATGGATTCTGTGAATCTTTTTCTGGGAGCTGAATGGAGACCCATCTTGTCATATTTGGTACAGGGTGTGCTATTTACACCTGGATCTATATGATGAATGTGGGTACATGCAGAGGCCATGCTGAATGATGCATCCCTCTAACCTCATTTCAACAGAACTTGACTCTGTTTTCATTTTTTATGACTTTGGAAAAAGGTGAAGACAGAGAACAAAGAAGCAAAGGTATCTGTAATATCACAGGAACCAGGTACAAGCAGTTCTGACCGGCTTGTTTTCCAAGATCCTTAACCATGATATGGCAGTACTCCTTCAAGATTAATTTCAAGTTCTGTTCTGATATTATGTGGAAAACAGCACACAAACAAATGAACCTTCCTAAAAGTGATAGTAACATAAAGATAATAATAACATATGTTTATGGAGCTCACGATGTGCCTGGCACTTCCTTCACATTCTTAGCTACATCATCTTATTTAAGCTGTCATGCTTTGCAGAGTTTCAATCATGGGCAGCTACTGAGTTTTCTGATGATCTGCTGGTCTCATGCAAGTACGGAGATCCAGTGAGTTGAAGCAGATAACCAGAACCTATATCAAAATTTGAAATGTACTTTCCAAGTTATTGAGAAGGAATTTTTAGAGCTGATAACCTTCAGTTTGGGGAACCACAAGTGCTTCATCTCCTAGGATTTGGGGATGATGTCTACTTGTGGTTTGCAGTATCCACAAAGAAAACTTAAATAGTGAGCCAACAAGAAACTGCTCCATAAGGCTCCTCATGAAGTGAAATGGAAGAGAAACTTTCCTGTTTCCATAAGAGAATGGACTCGGGAGGAGGTTTTAGGTCTTGTTTTCTTGGTATCTCAGTCTAGTTCTTGATGAAAGAATTCAGAAGGAGCATCCCAGAGTGAGTAGGTGGAGAGGCCTAGGTGGCTGTGCTTCTGGTTCTTACTTACCGTGCTACCTAAAGATCTGTTGAACAGACCCACCTCTAGCTTTTCTTAGGAAGGAAGCCCATAAACAAGAACAGAAAAATTTCCTACAAGTATCAAATTCAGTAACTGGAGGGCCATCACTATGGGTTGAGCAATCAGCTCACACTAATGTCCGTATTATTTTGTATTGAACCAATTAGCATCACTATTCTCTTTCAGGGGTGGCAGGTGGCTGTCATATGGTGGAATGGCTGCTCTCTGTAAATTGCTACGTGAAGGTAAAGTTTACTGTCAAAAATCTTGGATGCATGGCAAAGATCTCATTACTATTTGAGCTCAAATGGGCTAGAGTGGCATGAGTAGTCAGTACCGTACTGATGAAGAGACAGCACTGTCACTAAGAGCAATCTGCAATTTTTTCTAGGCAAAGGAACCTTTCCTGGACCTTTTAAACAGACAAAATCTAACATTATTTTTAATTATTTGCGAAGTTGTACACAATTTGTTCAGAAATGATTTTATAATAATAAGTACTTCGAATTTGCTAATAAAATTGAAAAAAAAACCACGAAAATTACACAAAGATTTAAAGACATCAAATAGAAAAGAAAAAAACAATTTTTTTTGAAAAAGAAATCAGCATATAATTACAGAATACTGGGGAAAATAATAGTTCTAAAACAATTTAGGAAAGTACTTGATAACGATGCAAACATTTTATTCTAAGGAAATCACACATACATACTCAATTATACTCAGAGAAAAAGAACAAACAGTAAATATGCACTGAACCTCAATTTTAAAACTTTGAAAATATAGCAAAGAAAAAGATTAAAAATGAGCATAACAAAGAAAAACTGAACACCAAAATATTATAAAAGCAATAAGACAAAAAACTGCTTCATTGTCAAGAAAAAATAAAATGTACAAGAGTATTAAAGTTTAACTTAAAAAATAAGAGAATGAAACATATGCAAAATTTTGAGAAAGGTGACATAAATGACAACATAATGCAGGTATATATTTAATTGAAAGAAAAAAGTCTGCATGATAAAATTTCAGGGAAAGTGTACTAATTCATTGGAATTCTACACCATAGAAATTCTTTCAGAAAGTTAACAGAATCTGCATTTTCCAAATCTTCTAAATAAACTGACAAATGATTCAATCAATATACTGAAAAAGACAAGGCACACAAAAGCTATACCAAATATAACTTATTCACGATTTTTACTGAAATACATGTCATCTTTATACTATAAAATTTTTCACACTACATACAGTTCAATACTAGGGAATCTATTAATAAAATATATAACATCAATAGGCCAAAGATATTTCCCTTTCAGTGGATGTCCAAAACAGTGCTTAAAAATTCAATACACATTTCTTGAAAATAACTTTTATAGAAATGAAAGTTAGATATTTCTTCAATTCAATCAAATTGCTCTCTCAGGCAGTCAGTATCACATTCAATAGTGAAACACTAGAGTATTACTAATATTTGAAACATTTTAATCAACACTAGCAATAAAGATAATCTTAAATTTCATCTTCACAAAAATATTTTCCATTCAGGAACTTGCTTAAAGTACCAGTTACTTTATGTGTGTTTTATGATAAGCAGATTAGATTATGATAAAAGTCTTATTAGGAAGTTACAATAATTGCTCATTTTTATTGAAAGTGCCCAGAATTGGAGAGAGATGAAGTGACCTGACAGAAGGATACACACATGGCAGAGAAAACTTTATTGATTTCTGGACACAAAGAAATCTTGATAATTCCAAAAGATACTCACTGTGAAACAACTGATTATAGATGAAATATTCTTTTTCATGGATTTCTAGCCTTACAGTCAACACAAGCTGATTCCTAATTTGCTTTCTGTTTCCTAAAATAAGAGGTCCATTTCCAAAGGTATGGCTCTACTGAGAATTGAAGAAAAAGCTGGCCTCAGGTCCACTATGTTTAGCAGAAGAACATGGAAGAAATTTAAGTGAATCCAAGTCAACAGTTACCTCAGGAAACCAGTACCTAAAAATTAAATCCTCTCTGAGAATAAATGTCATTGAAGACCCCTGAAATATTCACAAACTAAACTAAATCAAATATGTACTCTTAAAACCAGATAAACAAACCTAAGCAAATTGAGCCAGTTTGAGAACCCACAGAGACAACAATGTGGAAATACCTGGGGAATGAAATATTAGAGATTCGTTTAAATGTTTGGAGAAACAGACTTTGGCTATTATAGTGGAGGAGTATTACAGCTGCAGAAAAATGCTCTCATTGAGGCTTAATCTCATGGTCTGCCTAGTCCCAAAGGTAGAAGAAAGGACAAAAAAATATCCCTACTTCCCCTCCTAGCCTTGCACCAAGTGTACCTATGCAATATCAGTCCATCACGAGAGAAGGAACCAGAGAATGGTGTGAGTTTGGAATCTGATCTGAACATTTAACAATAACTTTGGTTACATTGATTCCTACTTTGTCATTTTCCAGCTAAACATTTGCTCTGCAAAAGCCAGTCAGTATCCTTCAGATCTGAGAACTCTCCAAATGACACACCACAAAAAAGTGGTTATGTTTTCATACAGATTTGTTACTCAAAGTCGATTTGCAATGTGCAATGGATATAAAATGAAAGAAAATCCCGTATTTCAGCAGAAAATGATTCCAAATCGAGCTTTTCTGAGCTCTGTTCATTGGCCATCCTGTGGAGAATGGCTACTTGGAAAGTAGCCCTGGAAGGGAACAGGGGAAGACTTAGAGTCCCTAAGAGGGACTTGAGCCTTCTGACGGATTGAGTGTGGAGGAAACATCCCACCTCCTTCCAAAAAAACTCACTGATACTCAACAGCTTCATTTTGACAATGTTTTCAACTGTCAGATGAGAAATATCTCTTTATGCTAAGACCTTGTTTTCAGAGAACTACGTGTTAGCACAGTCACGCTGAATGTTAGACCACTCCTCTGATGAACAGTAGGTAATATTTTCAGTTATTTTTCCTAAAACATGGTCTTTTGTTCCTCGTGGGTCCTAGATGAGGTAAAGTTCTTTGATACATTTTGATCTCTTGTACAGGCCCTGTAGGATGGTTTTGTGCTAAATCCAAAGCCATGACTGATTCTCATGCTCAGGGCCCTTTGAATGTGGTTTCTAACCATGTCTGTGTAGTCACATGAACTGGAAGGAGCTACCAGTTCATGAAATTCACTCTAAATGGATAACTACCAACTCATGAAGTTCACTCTAAAGGGATAAAATAAAAATTTCAGTGGAAAGTAAAAACCCTTATGAAACTGAAACTTTTATAATGAATGCAGTATTCAAGGAGTAATCAAAAAATACCATGAATGTCCAAGTTTTATATTAATAAAACAAATATTGCCATTAATCTCCTTTACAGTACTCCCAATGATTCCACACACATTTATCTTGTCATTCTTTTGATTCTTTGAAGCAGTTCTGGAATTCCTGTCTCATGAATGTTTTTACATGGTGTAATAAAAAATAGGGTGAATGCTGTGGATGTGTCATTCAACATAAAGGCAGACTCATAAAACAGTATTCTCTCTTTCACCCTTTTCACGAAATCTGGCAATATGGAATTTCTGGCACTGTTCACTATAAAAATGGCTATAAAAAGAAAAAGTTGTGGAGTGTGTGTGTGTGTGTGTGTGTGTGTCTGTTCTGAGCATCAAACTTAGGACCTCATGCTTGCCAAGTAGGAGCTGAGGTCCTGAGCTGGATGTACTGCATAGATAAAAGTTTTGAATGGATCCAGGGTATCAAGTCACCTACAACAGAATATCTAAATACACACACACACACACACACAGACTTCCACAACTGCTTCAGAAAGTGGCAAGAATGATGGAATAAGTGTACCCAACATGAAGCCAACTCTTTTGAGGAGGACAAATAGCAGCCGGTCTTTACTCTCGTAATTTTTTAAAATTTAAACACTCATTGCATTTTTCTACAACATTTTCCAAACTCGAGATGAGGAAAGACTGTTCCCATCTTCCACATAAAGGAAACCAGAGCTGCATTAACAAAAAAAAAAAAGCAAGATGACACTAGTGGGTAGCCAAGTGTGTTTATCAAAAAATAACCTTTTCATTTAATTCCAGTCTAAAAATTTCAAAAAAAAGACAACTATATGTAGCCCATAATGGATCTGTCATTTAGATTTAAGATAGGGTAGATATATAATCATATTAATTTTTAGGTTCTGATAACTTATTCTAATTCTGAACTTCGTTGGAAGTCAAGTATAACCACAAGGTATATGACATAAAGAAGTACTACTGACCTTGAAACAGTTATTTAATACGGTAAACTTAGAGGGCTACAATTCATGGCATTTATACACATGACTTAGCCTGTTCTAACAGATTATTTATACTCACTTTGGATTTAATTCCTGAGAATAGAAATCAGGACAGTTTGGTAGTTTGTTTTTAACAACATTAGAAAAAATATCAACAAGTTAGAAGACCCAGAAGACACACTAGTAATGTAGAAATTATGGCTGTCCTGGCAAAATAACTGAATAACCATTAATGTACACAACATAATTAAAACCATAGGCTGTGATCACTGATCATACTGTTTTACAGGTCCTGGAATTCTCGAGACACTATTGTGTTATATGGTAAAATGGTTTTAATAATCAAAACAGGAAGACCATGCAGGGCCCAGAAAGAGAAAAGTCAGACAGTGCCTCCCAGAATCAGCCATGCTGGGACTGAGAGAAGCCAACCAATGAACCAGAGGGCTGAGAGCAACAATCCCCCTCCACATTCCCCCATAAGTGACCAGCTGGATCAGAGGACAGCCTGAGCTGATAAGCAACTGATGTACAAAAAGCAACTGAATATTTCTATTGTTTGACTTTGCAGTGGTTTGAACAGCTATAGAAAAGATAGCATTATACAATGTAGCAATTATGGGGCATTTCTTTCTATCTTATTTGTGAAATCCAACATGGTTCTCATTGCTTTGCTATAATTGTTTTTGCTTACTTAATATTCTGTTTTAATTGACTTTATTTTGTTTTTTTGTTTGTTTGATCTTGCTATATCTGATGGAATAGATAACTGTTGTGTAGATAACAAAATATATTATAGTACCCATTGTTGTTTTCCTATTGTCTGACTTTGAAGTTCTGTACCAATTTCACTACTTTAGTTTGATTTGATTTATTCTGTTTTGTTTAGTTGGGTTTTATTATCTTTAAAATAAAAAAAATTCAAAAATATAATCAGAAAGCAAATTGTAGTTACCAACTTTACTAAGAAAGAAAACCTATACAGCTTTTTAAAAGCAGAATCTAGCAGTTAATTTTCTATATTTTCCAGGAAGAATTTCTGTTTTCTGGAAAACTTACTTTGCAATTCACCTAGTGTTGATAATAGTAAACAAAAAAGTACTGTATTTTCTAGAATACCACTAAAAGTTCTAAGTATTTTTCAACAACAAACATTTTATGTGTCTGATAAGTTCAGTTTTCTATAGATTTTTCAATATATCACCAATATGCATTTTGTTTTAAAATGTTAACAAAAATATTTGTGCAGTAAATATAAAACTGTGTTTCAGCTTATTATAACACTGAGCTGTAAACTACTGTATACTCAAAATTTGAAAAGGAATTATGCATATCATTGCCTTAATAATGAGTATCTGAAAGGTACATGATTTTCAAATATTTTAAAACCTGAATTAATTTTTTGCAGATATAAATATAAAATAAATATAATAAAATGAACTCTGGAGAAAAAAGTTAATAAACAAATTTAGAAATTTTCTTCATGTGAATAAAAAGGGTGCAGATAATAAATTTTTGTTAGTTATTAATTTAAGAGGAATTTTTCTTTTTATTTTTACACATGAAACTGTTTAGAAATGAAATATTACCAAGAGATTTAAAGCTAAAATGCTTTCCCTAGATCTTCTCAATACAGGTTTGTTCTAATTTTATGTGTAAACCATTGATCAATAGTTTATTGATATTTTTGACCATGTAAATATTATTTTTGTGGTAACAAGTGATTTATTTTATTTACAATTAGTTCCTGTTAATAATTTAATTATGTTTCCTTGCATAAAATACTGTAAGCTTATTTCTTTAAAATAATCATTGGTGTTTTTTGTTTTCATTGTTTTTCTTCCAACTGTTTGAAGACATTGTAAAATTCTTTAATTTTTTCTATTTCTTTCTAAAAATATAATTCCACCGATTGTTGATTAAACTTTTCTCAGTAGATCCTCCTTCTCTGTGTCTTTATTTTTCCAAGAAATGTTCCTCACTTTGGTGGTGCAAATCACCTGTTTTCTTGCAGGAAGTTTAGCTGCAGTGGTCCACACTTGCAATTCCGGCCCCTTAGGAGGCTGAGACAGGGAGGTAGCAAATTCCAGGCCACCCCAGGCAATTTAGTAAAAACCTGTCTCAAATAATCAATCAGTCAGTCAATCAGTCAAAGAAGCTGAGAATACATATAGTGGAAAAGCCTCTTCCTAGCAGGTGGGCCCCTGGGTTCTCACTACCAGAAAACATCCTAAAATAAGATATAAAGAGATTTGTTTGTGTGTTTTTTGTGTGTAAATCTACCTTTTAATTTGACTATCATTCTAGATTCATCTATGTAGAAATTTAGGTTAAACATTTTCAATAAAAATTTCAAAGATATTATTTTTCCATACATGGCCTTTCAATGCCAAAGATATTATTATTCATTCATTAGAATGCTGTTTTATTCTTCAGTAAAACTTTAAAAAGCCTGTCTTTGTTGTTCTTCTAATATTGTATAATAACCTGTTTTAAGTCTGGGTTATTTTTCACTTATTGTTTGATCTTTTCTAATCCAGACACACACTGAGAGAGACACAGGTAGAAAGGAAATTCAAAAGAGATCAAATATTTGAAAACAAAGGGGCTAAGCATTATGTAAAGAAAGACAGATAATTTGAGCATAAACACACTAGCTTCTCAGAAGGTACAGATCTGAAGACTTTACAAAGAATGCTCCTGAAGACTGAGACGAAAGTAGTTCAAAGATCATCAAGTAAAGTCATTAGAGCTAAATGATATGCTAATTGAAGCAGAATAAAGTTTATAAAATGAAACACTTGCTAGTGTAGATAAGCTCTTATCTGAATGGCAGTGGTTGGAATAGACTATTCTGCTTCTCTTTAATAATCACTCACATAAGCCACTATATTCCCCAGTATTTAACCTGACAACAGAAGAATAAAGTAAACCAAATA
>PVLA01005429.1:121700-147094 GCA_004027455.1 Hydrochoerus hydrochaeris | reverse complement strand
TGTTTGGTCTGTCCTCACACTGGGAGTTTCTGCAAATGGCTGGTTATCCACAGCTGCCTATTCACATCTAAGACTGTGGTACTGAAAGGCTGGTTGGAAGTTCTGTCTGATGGTGGGTCTCACTGTGGATTCTGGCTTAACTGTTTCACCTGGGGCTTAACTGCACAAGCTGTCAGCTTTGCTCTGAGCAGGCTCGTTTTCCCAGAAAGGCAATCTTGCATTTTCCTTCCTAGAGGCTAGACTAGCCACTCTCTCCACTGTCCAAGATTTAGACTCTTGCTCTGTTTTCAGTATAATACTCCCAACACTGTTCTGGTGAAGTAGCTCTTCACAAAGAGAGATTATTTAAAAGCCGATGTTTAGTATGTGTCATTTTCCATGATGCTGAATATCCCATCAGGCCAGTTCCAGGCCCACACTCTTTCCCAGCCCACTCACGAGCTCCCTCCCAGCTGGCCCTCACCAGCACACGCCTTCCCCACACAGCCCTGCATGCCTCCCGGCCTCAGCTGGCTCTCAGACACCCCACCACTGCCCTCTGGTCTCTGCCAAGTCGGGGAGCCAGGGCCTATTGATGCAGCCTGGGAAGACAAGCCAGTAAGTGGTGGCCTCTTAGATAGAGCTTCCAGTTTGGGCCTCCGACTGCAAACCCTCCTTCAAGACCTTCATGGTCACAGTCCTGGACTCGCTGGTTTTGTTTTGTTTTGTTTTGTTTTGTTGTGTTGTATTGTTCTGTGTTGCACTGGGGATTGAACCTAAGAACTTAAGTATGCTGGGCGAGTGTTCTGTCACTGTGCTACATCTCTTGTCCCCATTTCTGCACATTTTATTTATATCTGTTTTCATTTATGTGCAAGATAAATCTCCACTTGGTTCCCACTTTAAAACTTTATTTTTATTATTTTCTCTCCCATTTCCTTGTCATTGTGACCTATTAATGTTGTTTTATTATGATTTCTGAAGGAGGCAGAAGTAGATGTGGGTCAGTTCAGTATGTTTAACCAGAGCACTGACCAGACTCCGTGCAGACTGGGGAAGAGTGTGAGTTCATTCCCCGCTCCTCACTCATTCCTTCAATTAAACTTGGTATGCTCTGCTGGACACTATTTTATTTTCTTATGCTATATCAGTGAAAATTTTGCTGTCTTCATATTCTTTTTTTTTATCTTTTTTTTTTTTTTTTGTACTGGGGATTAAACTCATGACCTAGCACTTAACAGGCAGGTGCTTATGCCACTGAGCTAAATCCCCAGCCCATGGAATGTATATTCTACCAATAAATTATTTGGTACTATTTGCAACTGAATTAACAAATCTGAAATACATCTGTGAAGAAAGGACATTGTGGAAGGTCAAAATAAAACCACTTGTGTATGTTTCAATCTACAAAAACTGAGTTAACTCTGTTAGTTAAGAGATTAAGATTATAACAACAGGAATAAACTAAGTAGGGCTGGGGATTTAGCTCAGTGGCATAAGTGCCTGCCTGGCAAGCACAAGGTCATGAGTTCAATCCCCAGATCCAAAAAAAAAAAAAGGAAGTCAAGGAATAAACTAAGTAAATTTTTATTCTTAATACTATGACTATAGGAAGATAACTATGCTTGTAACTGTATTTAAAACATAGTAGCAAATATTTTCCATTGCGAGAATTTAGGTCTCTGTGCTCTAAGATTTACTCAAAAGTAAGATGACAGTGGGACTGCCAAGCAATGAAGAAACAGCTGGCCATTACCAAGAGTAACGACCCTTTTCTGTTCAGGCAGAATCAGAACACTTCTCTAGGAAACAATGCCATATCATGCAGCCTAACCACCAGCAAGAGTCTGATGCTCAGGTTTTGTTATGCTATACATCAGGGGCTTGAAGACGCCAGTCTGCAGATATGTGTTGATCTCTGACAAGATTTCCACTAGTCCATGGAAAAAAAAAAAAAGTCAATATAAAGTCAACAAATGACTTTTCTTATAAAGAACCTTATCCTGAGATTATATCCTTAATACATTTTGATGTTCTCTTTTATAAAATTTTATAGTGATGATAGATGGTATTTTAATGTTCTTATCAAAATAAGAAGCTGATAATCCCACTTTTGATGACACCTTGAAATATTACTGTATGAAATCTAGTTTCTCTATGTACTATCAAAGAGCAGGTGCTAACTTCGATAATTTAAAATAAAGGTATCTGAAATACCTAAGATATTGGTATTCATAGTTAAAAAGAACCTAGGACCATATTTATAGCTACTGTTAAAGAAAAACAAAACTATATTTTTATGGCTATGCTAGGCTCTGTAAAATTCAATACATAAGCATTGGACTTAGAGCTCATGAAGAGATTTAAGACTTGTAGTCTTAGTATGACTGATCTAACAGTTCTCACATATCTGGGAAAAAATATCTTAAAATGATATAATGTTATAGGCAGAGTGGTGGGTTAGAAATAGGACAAAGGTCTAATGCTGATTTTGCCACTATGAGACCTTGAATAATGCTGCTTACATTTTCTAGGTCTTTATTTCATCATGAAATGATTTGATTAGCTAACCTTTAATATACTGTTCACCCTAAAATATCTGTTTCAACTCCTTTATGTGGATTAGCAGATGTTCACATGACAGCTACTAATAAAGAATTTCAATACATTATGTGTTTCTAGGGAGAAGGTTCTAAAAAACTCTCTCTCTCTAAGATGTCTTTGTATTTCTTATGTGGTGCCACAATCCTCTGCACACAGGGAAATCCATACAGCAACCCAACAAATGTGCAGCCAACCTGCAGCAGCAGCATCAGTAAAGGAGACCAGGCAGGGTCTAGGGCATCAGAGGTGGAATGGCCAGCAGCCCAGAACCAAGACTAGGAGGTAACACACAAGAAAATGCCCGAGCTGAGGCCCCCTGCCTCCCACACAGTCTCCAGGTCCCATCAGACAACTTACGCAGCAAATTCAAAGATAAACATTAAGGAAGCTGACTTGGTCCCCACTGACAGCAATGTACTGGTGACTCTCGGTGGCAGCAGTCCCTCCATGGGGCAGGAGGATGTAGCTTCCATGGGAAAAGTCAGCTCTGCCCTATCTCCTCTGCTACCAAGAACTCAGAGAGGCAGAAGTATCTCCCACTGGTCACTCTACTGCACATGCCCCAGGTCCTTCTGAGTGGACATTTCAGATGCTGGCCCGGGGACACCCATGGGAGTTCCTACCCCTCCTCTAGTCTCTGTGTTCCTTCATGGGGAGCCCAAAATCATCGAAGTTCTGTCTTGTGCACCCTTCCAGGGCCACCTGGTGTTGAAACAAGCATAAGGCACTTCGAGTCTTACTCCTCAACATTCCTCCTTGATATTTCTAGACGACTTGGCATCATCTACCTGTTCTTCATGAGCTTCTAAACCTGAAGAAACACATGCCAAGCTCCTCCGTGTGAACCTCCACATTTGCCCTATAGGCATCACCAGAGTGAACCTTCTCTTTGCTACAGCATCGCAGGCATCCATCCAAGGGACAGGGCAGCAGCATCCACCTCCAGTACCTCAGTCTTACAAGGTATTTTCCTGTAGACTCAGCTTCATTCCTCTCCATTAGCTTCTCTTTCTTAACCCTACTCTCCCAAAATATCAGTGACCACCCTGTTTTCCCCTCCCCAATCACTTTTTAGGCATATGGGGTCACTGCAGGAACAACGGCAGTTCTGATACACTCCCGTGAAGACAGGGCTCCCCCAAGCTTTTGTGACCTAGCTGACTGCTCCTTTAGAATGTGACTGGTATTTTCACCTCTATTTTTAGTTTTAGACTTTGGTGACAATCCCAAGACAAAGAAAAGTTCTCATTCACCTGTCATAAAATGATACAATATAATATTTAACTAATTAGTTAAATGTTAAAAGAACATGTTTATTATTTAAATTCTGAAAAATTCCATTACCTTACCCCTAAAGTTCAAAGCAATCTTGATAAAACTGGATGGATGAATGCACCTACACAGGACATGCTCATTAGACAGAAATACAGTAAAATGAAACAAATAAAACCTGATTGTTTTCCTTTAGTGCTTTCAATTCTGCGTCCATTTCAGAATTAGCTTGAATTTGTTGTTGAAGTAACTGCTGCATATGTTGAAAAGAAATGATGATATCCTTTAAAATATATAAATATGTATTAGTTTTAAAATGTTAATATAGTAGGGTGCTTCTAAATTCATTCTTCATATATGTTTTCTAGTTTCTTAACCCATTATCTTTCTAGTTTAACACTTTATATATTAAAATAATGGCACATTTTACAATTTAATATCTAAAATAATCTCTATTACATGATTTCCTACAAATACTATTCACAACACCACTTAAATATTAACCGTTTTTCTGATTATCAGATTAAAAGACATTACTGAAAAATTCAACACTAAAATAAACTTTTGTTGGCTTGCCATCCACCAGATTCCAAATATATCTCTACTAAAATGTTATGTGGGCTATAATACAAAATGTTATAATGGACAAGATATCATGAAACAAACGGAGGAAAAGCAAAAGAGAAGGAAGAACAGGAGTTCTCTTTCACACTTTTAAAAAAGACATGACAATTATTATCAAACAAATTAAAATGAGAAAATGTCCTTAAAAAGCATGCCCAATTTATAAATACACTTCAGTAATTATCTTTTAGGATATTACTGGTCTGAACAAAGGAAAAAAATGTTCTTTTTTAAAAAATGAAAGTATATAAGTGGCCAGTTAAAAAATATACCTATGTCCATTCAAGATCATTACTTACTACATGCCACACACTGACACAGATAGGCATGAGTCCATGTGTTATCTAACTTACTTATTTCCCACAGTGTAGTTGATTTTTAAAAGCATTTATTGACTTCCAAAGTGTCTGATGACTGCTTACCTGCTTCTCTTCTTGAATACAGACAATCTCTTCATTAATCTTCTTATTTAATTCCAATTCCTTAAAAATTTGAATAATTTAGATTTGTTATATAACATTTACCAAATCATCCAATTCCGTGCTCGGCTGGAGTGCTGTGACTTATCATTACTCCACACACCAACTTTCATCTGTGGTTGCAATAGCGGCCACAGTAGCTGAAGAAAGTATAGGACCCAGTAGAGGGATAAACTATGAATTTTCCATTGCTGATGACAAAAATGACCAAATTGTTAAAAAGATTCATAATACCTTAGCTTTTTTACTACATATATTAAGTATGTAGTAACATATGTTACCATGAATATTAACTACATATACTATGTATTAACTATTATACTACACATAACTATATATAAGCCATGTAACTAATATACATTTACTATGACATTAAAGTAATATTTTTACTGTGCACATTAAGTCTATACAAAGAAGGAACATTTTGTGCTGTAATCCTGAAATTCTTATAAATTATTTAAAAATATTAATTTTATAAGCTTGAACTCATTTAAGCAAATACCATGCTGAGTCTTTCTTGAAGTTCTTCACATTGTTGCTCTTTAATTGCTAGACTGATATTTTCTTCTCTCATCTTGTATTCACATGTGACCTTGGACTTTATCAAGTCTGCAGCTGCTTTTTTTAGCTCCTTAATGTGAGAAACAAATACAAGATTCACTGTAATATTTCATGAAAGCAAGACACTCTGCTGACAGCTTCAAAGTCCATTTGTTGTTTTGTCTTGTTTTTGGAGACAAGGTCTGATCATATAGTTCAGGCTGGCCCTTAAATCATCCGGTAGCCCAGGCTGGCTTCCAACTCATGGCAATCCCCTGCCTCAGCCTCCCATGTGCTGGGATTACAGGCACGCACCACCATGCCTGGCTCAAAGTCCATCTTCAAGTACACACGCACGCACACAGGCACACCTGCTTGCATGCACACACACATGCACAATCACATGTGAGTAGAATGCACAACCTTGGAACTTAAGAGTATACTAGCTAATAAACCAATGAACCAGAAAGAGGATGTTTTCATTTATTATTCATTCAGTAAAAATCTTATATAAAAAGATGATGATAAGACAATCTAAATTCTCAAGTTCACTAGCATCTAATAAGAAAAACATTACATACTTAAAATATAATGTGATGAGTGCTACACCACAGAAATGTATCAGAAGCATCAGGAAAGGAAATTTGGCTGCAGGCATGAAGAATCCCTTACATGACAATATGGTATCTGAACTGTGTCTTTAAAGGTAAGTTTGCAAAGAGGTCAAAAAAAGGAACAGACATCCTAGGCAAAATGTTCGACACGCAAAAAGGCATAGAAACATGACCATACAGCATTTTTCAGGGAAACAGAAATAATATTCCTGGCGCTAACATGTTCCCACATGGGAAGGTAGAAAATTTTGGCATCTGTGGCTAGAAATATCTATGGCAGGATTCAAATATTGAAAGGGATATGTATGTTACGGTTGTTGGGGAGTCTCAACATGGACTGGCTTTGGGTTGTGCCCTGAAGACTGATGGAACACACTTCTGAGTGTGCCTGGAGTGTCACAGAGGTGTGGCCTTGAAGTCTATGTCCGATCCCTCATCCCTTTCTCCGTGGCTATGTTCTCTTCGTCTGCTTCCCAGGTGCCATGAACTAAGTGGTTTTGTTCCACCATGAGATTCCTGCATTGGAGCAAGTCAAACTGGACTAAAAAAATCATGAAACTGTGAGCCAAATGTATCCCAGGGACAAAAAACTAGTGCAGAAAATTGGTACCTGCGAAGTGAGGTCATTGCCATGACTGTACCTGACCACTTGGTTTAGAAGCCGTTGGAACTAATTTGCTTGAGGGCTTTGGAAGGATTCGGAGATACAGACTAAAGAAGCCAGATAACGCTGTAAGCAGAACCTGATGAGGGATTCTGGCTGGATCTCATAAAACCAGAATGCTTATAGGAATGCAGGCCATTACGTCAGGCCCAGTAAGTTTCAGATGGGAACAGGGACTCTGATGATAGGTGGACTAGCAGTCATGTTTCTGACACTCTAGCAGAAAATTTGTCTGTATATTGTTCACATCCCGAGACTTTGCAGGAGGCTTGATATTAAAGGCAGTGGATTTGCTAAGAAGTTCTTGTGGTTTCTTGTGGTTACACTATGGTCTGATAATATGCATGGGATAATTTCAATTCCTTTGCATTTACTTAAGCATGTTCTATAAGCTACCTTGTAGTCTATTTTGGAGAATGCGCTCTATGCAGCTGAGAATGTGTATTCTGATGTTGTGGGGTGAAACACTCTACTAAGTCCATTTGTTCAAAAATTGGCTCAGTTCTAATATTTCATTGTTGATTTTTTGTCTAGTTGATCTGTCTTTTTGTGACAGTGTGTTGGGGTCTGTGCCTAGATCCCAAATTCCCTAAATGGGTGCACGGTGAAGGCCCAAAGGAATGAGACAAGCGGCACGGTCATTAGGGCTCCAGGAGGACTAAAATCCTCCGTGGAGCTGGTAACCCTGCTGGCCGGCTGACTGACCCTGGGCAGCCTGTATTTAATCACAACAAGCAAGGAGCTGAGTGCGAAAGGCAGGAAACCTGAGCAGGATCTTGGGAGGGGTTCAAGGACCCCTCAGAGTAACAGAGCATGCTAATTAAGGAAAACTATCCAGAAAGTCTCCAGCAGGTCTCAGCTGTGGCCTATCTTGCCCTCTGAGGTGTCTCCTCGTTCTCAGTTCAGCTATGCCTGGGCCATGCCACAGCCCTACACGTGTATTCAGCTGCAAGAGCTCCAACAACAGTGGGATATTGCGATCCCTCAATACAATTGCATTGATTTTTGATTTTTCTTGTCCAATTATATTTCTTTTGTTTAACTGGGTGCACTGGTATTTATTGCATATATATTTTAGATTATCTCTTCCTATTGTATTGTTCCCTTCACAAGGATACAGTGACCCTGTTTGTCTCTATAATCAGTCTTGGTTTGAAATTCACTTTGTCTGCCAATAGAATAGCTACCTTTTGTTTTTTTTTCCTCTGGGTTCCTGTCACATGGAGTATTGATTTCCATACTTTGACTTTCATTCTATGAATTTCTTTTTGAATTAAATGTGTTTTTTATGCAGAATATTGTTGGATATTGCTTCTTGATCCATTCTGCCAGTCTGTCTTTTGATTGGTGAACTGAGACCATTTATATTGATGATTATAACTGATATGTATTGACTAATTTTTGTCATTTTATTTTCCTGTTGTTTTCTCCCTCTTTCTCTCTCTCTCTCACCTCTGTTTAATTGTTTGCCTTGACTGATGGATCCCTTCTGTTAGGATTCGTAGAGTTATAGTCCCTGCTAGCACTTTTGTTCTTCCAAACTTTTTGGGAGTGCTGGTTTGGTGTTCAGTAATTTCCTTTGATGTATTTTTCATGGGAGTATCTTATTTCGCCTTCAATTTTGACAGGTAGTTTTGTGGGCTACCTAATCTAGGTTGGAGGTTGTTGTAGGGTTTCAAATACTTCAGTCTAGGCTGTCCTTGACTTGAGGGTTTGTGTTGAGAAGTCAGCTGTGATTCTGATGGGCTTTCTTTTATAAGTGATTTTTTCCTTTTCTCTAATAACTTTAAATATTCTTGTGTTGAATTTGTGGAATCTTGACTATGATACACCTTGCTGTAGATTTTTTGATCATGGTTAACTGTGGTTCTATACGCATCACTTATCTGTATATCAAATTCTTTTTCCCTGCCAGTGAAATGTTTTGCCATGATGTCTATGGACAGGTTTTTAATATCATTTGTGTTATCTCCTGTTTTTTCACTGATTCCAGTCAATACTATGTTACTCTTCATTCGCTTTGTTGTTACCACTTCAGAGAGGCCAGGTAGGTGGCTTTTGTACTTCCCCCCTCATTGCTCCCTGGGTTTGCCTTTGGTGAACTGGATGTATGGGGTTGCATCTTGTTTAAGTGTTTTCTCATTTTACATTTTTTTTTGTAGTTTAATTCCTGGGTTGATGCATATAAATTGTCTATGGTGAGTTGCTTTACTGCTAGTATTTAGATCCATTAAGAAATGACTACTTCTCAAAGATGTCTTCTAGCGTAGCTGGTTTTTGGGTTTTGAGTCCTCTGCAAGATCTTACCTCTTCAATTTGTTGGGAGTGAGAAGTTGTCACCTGCTTGGTCCAGATCCTACTTCTTTGGCCCTAGCCCACAGTATTTTCTATTCTTTAAGGCAATCTCAGTCTTGATACACCAAGAACAGCTAGTTAGAGCCATTAGGTCACTTTAGCTAAAGTGGTGCAAACAGCAATAACAATAGCATCCAACACAGCCACCAGCTAGTGCAGTCTTCTATGTCTACTGTTCCCTTCCACTGCTGAGTCTCTCCATGGAGGCCTCTATTGCTGTCAGCAGTCACCATGTGTCCACAGGTTTAAACCACTCCTCCCACACAGTGAATCCTGACTCAGGGAAAAGGACTGTGGCAGCCACCTCCTTCTTTGTTGATGTTTCCCTCTTCATTCTCCCAGTGGGCTCACTTCAGATCCTTCCTGGTCCAGGGGACCCATTTCCCTCCGTATTCTCTTCCTTATATTGCTATATTTCAGTGAAACAGACCATTTTTAATGGTGCAACAGTTCACAGTTTTGCACAGCTGCTTAGAAAAGGGTGGTTCCACTTAGTGCTGAACCAGCTAACTTCATTCCATTCAAGGGAACAACAACAGCACACTAAGGAGATATTCCATGTTTAAATGTGAACAGACCAGTGTAGTTTTATTACAAACACTTGAAAAATAAAACTTACCAGATGGTGAGTTATCAGCATTATGTTAACTTTAAAAGAACAGCATATTTTATAGCTCGAAAATAACTTTGTTAAAACCAACATTCTGTATAAGTTCAGATTCAAGAACACACTGAGTAGCAATTATAGAAAGACAGTATAATAAATTATTATTCTAGTTCATATATCAAATGGTCTTAATTTAATAAACCAAAGAATTCATGGGCTTTGCAATTTCCTCTATAGGTAAGATCAAAAAAACATGGGATGATATTAAAATGATTGTGGATACTGAAAGATGGAAAAATAAATTTAGTTTTTCCAGTAGTTAATATCCTACTGATTTATGAAATTAACTCAAAGGTAAGATATCTGCCAAAGGACCCTAGTTGAGGTTAAAATGTATTGCACTATTTAGTGAAATGCTATCAGAGTAATTAAAAATCTTTTATGCCCAACTGATCTATTTTTGAAAAGACACAGTGATACTGACTTTAATATAATGTATATACACCTTTTTCACATAAGTATTTCTAAAATCTTGTTTTCAAATTGCTTTTACATGTAATAACTTAAGTTTTAAAGGAAACTGGCATTTACTTTTTGAAATTTTAAGGACAGATATACTTATGTGAAGCAAATATTCAAAGAATTTAGGAAGTGAATTATTAGATGGTTTGCTTTATGCTGGTAATCTGTTCAAAGTTCACTCCCAAGACACAATGTCCCACTGATGAGAGATAGATGGCAGAACTTGCATTCAACAATATAGCTCACAATTAGCTGAATGACCAAAGAAGATTAGTTTTCCAAAAGTGTTTTTCTTCTTCAAGGTTCAAAATGTAATGAAGTGTTATGATTTTCTACATTTTTCAATAACTGAAAATGTGAAGCTGTTGGAATCAGGTACTTTATAGAATATACACTAAAATGCATCAATTCCTATTAAATTAATTGTTAGGAAATACCAGGGAAGTAATGAGAAGGGTAGTAATGGAAAACTAGCATATGGCTGACAAAAGTAAAACATAATAATTTCTTATATCTGTCTCTTACATATGAATTAAAATCTTAAGAGCATAATAAATTAAAATGAAAGACCTCCAAGAAATTATTTTCAATCGAAAATTATGCTTTTGATTTTATGGCCTTTATAAGCTTTTAAATAGCCTGAACTTTTAGTACATTGTCTGTTTTCTAACCATTTTATCCAAAGCTGCTAGTGCAGCAAATAAACAGCACATGCTTTGATCTCATTAAATTACAACTTACAGTTCCTAGAGTCATAAATACCATGCTGCTTCTCCTGCACCTCCCGCCCTGGCAGGGGTGGTCTGCTTCACATCACTATCTCGTCAGCGCACCGATGCTCGCTTGGACAAACCGCAGAGGCTGTGAGCACTGCTCACAGATAGCATCGGGCATTCCTGGTGATTGCCATCATGGTGAACCCAGTATTCAGCACTGCAATACTCAGTTTATCTAACAACTAAGTCTGAAAGGAATTCCACCTTATCATAAACCAATAACTTAACTGTTCTGGACAAAATCACAGAACAGTATAAAAGAAAAATGAACATTATTCTTAGGAAAATTAATGATTAGAAGTTTTAACTGAGTGATATAATCAATGTTACTAGATTTGATTAGATTAGAAAGAAATCAAAAAAAAAAGCTTTCCTTAAAAAGCTACATGAAATACACAAAATGTAAAACTAGTGTACCTAGAATCTATAAAATAGTAAAAATTGGTTCTTAAAATATTTTATATTCTTGTTCGTTATTATTCAGACTTTGAAGTCAAAAAGCAACACAATTTTCTCTTTTCTATTACACAAATCTCTCTTGTAAGAACAATTTTTTGCACAGACACTGACATAAGGCTTTCCAGAGTGACAGAGCCTGCCACTCCCTACCCCATCCATCGGTCAGGTGGCCCTGCCAAGAGCACAGGCCTGGCATGGGGGCAAGCCTTCTTGCAAACACCTCATCCACTCATTCTGGTGACAGACATTCTTTACCTTCTCAATAAACCTGCCAAGGGCTGACTCGGTGGATTCACATGAGCTCCATCTAATCTGCAGGTGAGTGTTTTACAACTGTATATTAGAAATAAAATAGTCTATTTTCTAACAATGCAATTTTTCTTTTTATTTAATGCAAAAACAATAATGACAGATATTTACAAGGTATAACCTTTTAGCAATAGTATAATAGCTGAATAAAGATATACGAATAGTTTGATCAGCAAGTTTTTAGGGATATTATTTAATACTTAATTCACTAACAAAAATACAAAATATTGCATGTTTTCACTCACGTGGAAGCTAAAACAGTTGATTTTCATAGAAATGAAGAGTAGCATAATGGTCACTAGAGTTTAGGAAGGGGAGGGATGGAGAGAAATAGAGGGAGGCTAATAACAAGTACCAAAATGTAATTCTATGGGAGGAATATATTCTATTGCTCTACAGCACAGTAAGGTGACCATGTTTACAATAATTTATTACATATTTTATGAAGAACTACAAGAGTCCCAACACAAAGAAGTAATAAATGCTTAAGGAGGTGCTAAATACTCTTATTTGATCGTGACAGATTATATACATGTATAAAATATCACACTGCACCCTATAAATGTCTAATAATTATATGAAAAAAAGATTTAAAATGGTCCAAAGACAGACACCTCACCAAAGAAGATAAACAGACAGTGGGTTAGCATATGAAAACGCTGGCAATGTCAAATGTTACTGATGGGCTCCACCTCTGTGAAGTTCTGCCAGGCTCAGGGTGGCACCTGCCCGGCATGGTGCTGGAGCCTAAAGACGATAGCATGTCTCTTCTGTGCTAACTTCTGTGTTAAGTCTTCTAAGCCAAACTTGAACTTCCTGCTTTTTGCATGCATACCAACATTCCCCAATCAGCTGTCAAAATGTCATTCTGTCTGCCCCTTCAAACTCCATCCCCGCAAACCAAATAAAAGCCTGCTGCTTCTGTTTGCCTCCAGAGGACCTTGCGCTCTTCTGCAGCCCTCACATGCCCGCAATAAAGGTCTTTTTCCTTCTTTTTCTGCTCTTGTTTCCCTGCAGCACCTAGGAAAAACTCTAACAGTAACCAGGAGGTTTCAGATTGAAATGACACAGACACATGGGCTGGGCTGTAGCTCAGTAGGACAGTATGTGCCTAGCATGCAGGGGGGCCCAGGATTTGCTACCAGGCTTGGACAAACAAACAAAATCACCACATACCAATTAGAGTCACCAAACTTCAAAGTGCCGTGAATATGGGGCACAGGTGAGGGTGACATTGAGAGCTTGTGCATGCATGGTGACAGGAAGCCAAGGGGACTCTTGGCTTTCCCCTTCTCACACTGTGAATCCAGACTTGCAGAAAACAACATCTATTACATGAAGTATCATTACTTCAAGTAATGAAATTCTATGCATATGACAAGGTATAAATACTTACATGAGGGTGCTTTTTTCTTTTAAAAGCAGAATCCTAGCTGGGTGTGGTGGTTACATCCCTATAATATTGGCCCTGTGGGAAGCTGGGACAGGAAGACCACAAATTCTAGCCCAGCCAAGGCAACTTAATGTCTGTGTGACATCCTGTCTTAATGAGGGAAGGGGTGAAAGGGTAGAGATATAGCTCAGTACAAAGGCCCAGGATTAAATTTAAAGTTAAATTAATAAACATATAAGCAGCCTCTTTTTGAGTCAAGATGACAATATTGACCCAAATTAGTAGATTAATGATGCATCTGAACCCCTTCATTCATATTTTCTATTCCATGAGTTCATGTATTCTGAAAAGTTGAGGTTTGGAGTGTGCATTACTTGGCAGTACTTGGCACACAGAAGTCACTTTCCCATCACTGGGACAAAATGTCCAACAACCACAACTTAATGGAAGAAAGTTTATTTTGGCTCACAGTTTCAAAGTGTTCTGTCTAGGCTGGCTGGCTTCAAGAAAGAAATAGCACAGTGGAAGGACCTGGTGCGGGAAAGATTCCCAACCCATGTAAGGCAGGAAGCTGAGAGAAAAAGGAAGAGCCAAGGATAAGATTACACCCTCTCAGGCCACGCCCCCATGACCCACTTCCTCCAACCATTCCCACCCCTGAACAGATGTGAACTTTTCAATGTGTCACTGATGAGTACAGTGCCTCTGTAATCCACTCTTCTTCCAAAAGCCTCACCTCTGAACACGAGACTTCTGGGGAATATTTTATATCTAAACCATAAGGGGATAAATCTTACATTTCTGAAACACAATTTTCCCTGTTCTAAGTCAAGTAACCTAGACAGTAATTAAATTCATAACCTTGGCCTTATTAATATTGCAGCCTTTTATTAGTTACTTTTCCATTCCTGGGACAAAATGCCAGATAGCTGCAACTTAGGGGTAGAGAGTTTTGTTTTGTCTCATAGTTTGAGAAGGTTCAGCCCATGGTTGGTTGGCTCCAACATAAACAGCATGTAGAAAAGCATGGGACAGAAAAGTTGCTCCATCTGTGGCAGCCAGGGGAAGAGAGAGAAGGGAGCAGCCAGGGACAAGAACACAGCCTTCCAGGTCACACCCTAGGAAGCCAGCTCTTCTGATCAGGCCCTATCTCCAAACAGCACATTCAGCTATGAACTCATCAAGAGACGAATCCACCAATGAGTACAGTGCCCCATGATGCAGGCACCTTCATGATGTCCCTCCTCTGAACACACCAGGCTTTTGCAGGACATTTTAGATCTAAACCGTAACACAGGCTAAACAAGCATATAGTCCTAGATGGCATTCATGAGTTAGCATGCTTTGATGATGATTTGCTTCCAAAGGAGTGGACAGGATACATACAAACATAAGGGGTGGTGTAAGTTGCAGCATCTAGAAAAAATGGACCTGTCACCATTCCTAAGCACAAAAGGACAAGAAGATTACTAGAACTTGAAAAGACATCACGAAACACAGGCCACTTTGAAAGCAACAGTGATCTGCTGCAGGGAGGTGGCCAGCCTGAAGGGGCCTCACAGGTACAGAACAGGGAATAAACACCCTGACTTATGGCCTTCTTTTCTTCTCCCACCTCCTGCCCAGGCTGCACTGGCCCAGATCAGGTACAGAAGACAGAGAAGGCCAGGGAGGCAACTCATACAGGTAACCTTTCCAGGCATGAGTCTGGATCTAAAGGAACAAGTGGAAGATAGTTTTCACATAGAGAAATAACCACCAGTTAAATACATGTTAGCACAGGATAGGTACTTGACTCTCTCAGAGGTAGAGAAATGGTTCTAGAGTGATCTGAAGTGGTATTATCTGAGATGGGGCTTTGACAAGAGGAAAAGGAGGAAATGAGATGCCATTATAGAAAGAACAAGGCCTTACCTATTTCTTTTTCCTCTCCTTTTTTAAAAATCAGTTTGGGTATTTTCAGTTGCAGATAACTGAAAACTGAACTAACTGGCTTAAGTACAAATGGGGGCTATTGGCTCACATGACTGAAAAGCCCAGGGGTAGGAGAAGATGGGGAGTTGGTTGATACAGGGACTCAACAATATTATGAAGGAACAGGCATCTTTATATCACTTCACTTTGCTAAGAAGGTGCCCTTTTGGGCTTCTCTCATGGTTGTGGGGGGACTGCAAGTCACAGTGGGGGTTACATTCTTCCTGGTTTATAGTCAGTAGTTAAGATTATTTATCTGATCCTGAATCAATGTCTGGCAAGAGTTAAGAAATAGGCTTATGGCATCTGCCAATTTAGGGGTCAGTTCTAAAACTGGAGACATCAAAACAAAAATTGAGATAAGGTTAGGAAGGAGAAAAGGGATACTGGTGTTAAGTAAGCCACCAATCAATGTCCATCCATGGCCCTCCCACAATACCAGACCTGTTCTAGTTTTTCACTGCTAAACTCTTCCCACCTCAGGGCTCTTGTCCATGCTTGAAACATCCTCCCCCGCCACACCCTGCACCCCCAATACAGTAAAGCTGCCCATATGTCATCATGTCCTAACTGCTACGGATCACTTGTGACTTTTACAACACTATTTCATCTGTATGTTTGTTTTATGTCTTCCCCATTGGACTGTAAACCTTATAAAATAGGATCGTGCTTTATTTTCTTCAAAGTTGTGCCACACAGTACTTGGCACACAGAAGTCAACACTGAACATGGACTGAATGAATGAATGGTACTAATGCAGCTAAGATGGAGTGAATGTGTACTGGCTCTTTGTGTCACCATAAAGTGTAAGCCACTGATCACAAGTCAAAGGAACAGTATGTTAAATGGGCTGGAGGAAACTCATTATTATGTTACTAGAATCATAACTTTTAGTTTGTGAATCTATACTTTTCCTACCAAACCTCTGTTTTCTAGGAGTAAGACTATTTTAAGCTATAATTTTTTCTTAATAGTATAAAATTAAACCAACTATACCTTTTTTAAACTGCATATTTCAGATTCTTGCTTCTTATTTAAAGCTGAAAGTCTTTTGTTTAATTGTATTGCTTCTTGTACTGTAATATGAATATGAAGGACATTTAGGAAAACATTATACTTATGGGATATTTCAAAGAAAATATAACTAGCTTGGACAGGGCAAATAGTGTCAACACAATATATACCATTATTTAATACTCATTACTATTACTAATATCTGGTAAGTTCAATGTATAAGTTCATTTCAATCATCTCTAACGAATATGTAAGTTTAAATATCTTGACACCTACCATTTTTTTTCATTTATTTTAAGGAGAATAAAACAAAACAAAACAAAATAGAACAAAGCAAATCAGAACAGAACAATGCAAGCAACACAAAGACTTCAAAACAAGACGACAGGATATCAACAGTAGCTACCATAATGTCTCATTTTCTTTGAAATAGTTGACCATACCTTCACACACAATAATGTCAAACATAAAAAAAAACAGTTTAGAATCAATCAAAAGAATAAAAGCATTACAGGACTTTCAAAACCAGAAAACAGGAAATAAACAATTACACCTACCATTTTGTTCTAACTTTGTATGATTCTCTTTCACCAATCCAAATTGATGTGTAACTACAGCATAGTATTTCTCAATCTCATTTACCTGCTTCTGATAATCTTCCTTAGCCAGAAGATGGAACTGAACCTTTTGTTCCTATTTTGAAGAATAATTTTTAGTCATTCATATAAAACAAACATAAACATATGCAACAGGCATACAGTGATAAACAACTCTTCTTGATAAGATGTCAAAATCTCATGAAAAAATACTCTAGAACTACACCATTGGGAGGACAATGTTAGGAGATACTACTAAATACATGTAAAATAAAGCACACTATTTTCCTGTAACAAAATAGTTGCTTCATGTAATGCTTCCACCATCTACAATTTCTTTTTCAAAGTCAACTGTTTTATTTACATATAAAAAGCTAAAGCTAATCAATCACTAAATAAAGTGAGGGGATTAAAGCAACAGTCTTGATACTTGGAAATATTTTTCTTTTTCTAATAGATCGTCTGAATATTCAAGATTCAACAATCATCATTTTTATTCTTTATCCTTTTAGTTTGCAAACATAAATTTGATGTGCACTATGAACCTCAGGTAATTTTTCTCAGATTAATTTTATTAGCACAGCACCTTCTCACTGCATTACAGAATAGAAGACAAGGACACTAACTCTCAGTGACAGGAAGGCAATATAGTATAGTAGAAAATCCACTTAAACTAGACACAAAATTGGTAAATTTTGGACCCTATTTATAACATAAGGGTCTCTACTTCTTTCAGCTACCAGAGTTTCTTTTACCATAGTTAAGAATTGACTTTAACTTTTAAAAGTTGCCTAGCATGTGCAAAACCGTGGGTTCAACTGCCAGTACCCCCCCCAAAATGTTAGTAGAATCAGCACTACTTTTTAAAGCCTTTCTTAAAATCTCAACATTAGCAGAATCATTGATTGGCTTTACAGCTTTTTTTTTTTAACTGCTTCACCTTCTATAAAGAACAGTGCTAAAACAATAACAACAACAACAAAAGAACAATATAGGCTCATCAACTGGCATTCAGTACTTGTCTTCTGAATGAGTTATTGTTATCCTCTGAGTTCCAACAGTGGGTGTTTTCAGAAGTCACCTAAAGTATCCATTTCCTTTACCAAATACTACCAGTTCCATAACATTTCACAGAAATGCTTTTTCCTCATTAGCTTCATAGGACTAAAATTCACAAGTTTTATTCTCTCCTAGAGAAGGGAAAGGCATATTACCCAGAATAAACCAACTGATCTACCTTTCTGAAATTTTAATCTTCACCAAAAAGACTACAAAATGGAAGAAATTTGGTGGTGACCCTATCCAAACTAGTATGAGACTTCTGCTGTGCCTTTCTATATCCTGACTTGCAAACTCCAAAGTTACTCTGATGCCTGTTTACTCCCAAATGCATGCCTCATTCTCTGACTGGTGCCTCCACTGAATTTCTGTTTATGTACATTAACTAGAGACATGTTTTACTACTTAAAACCAAAGTACAGGTAGGATGAACAGTAGTCAAAAGTTACTCTGTATATGTTTAAATCCTGTCTCTGTGACTGAGTTAATAGGATCTTGGACAAATCACTCTATCTTAAAAGTGGAGATCATCAGAGTGTCTCCTTCTGAGGGTTTCTGTAAAGATGAAATGAATTTATATGAGCACTAATAACAGACCCTATTACATAATAATCACAATATAATTATTTGTTATTATTCTTTTACTGATAAAAGTATCTTTAATAGTTTTAATTAGACTAATAAGAGCTTTCTCTTATATTAATCAAGAACACACAATTTAAGCTACACCTAACTATATTATCTTGACAAGTATAATATTTTTAATGACTTTAACCAAAGTTACAATATACCCAGTAATGAATACAAGTCACTTCAAAGTTTCTCACACTCTTCTGTGGGCTTTTTGACATCATTACTTGGTCATCTGAACTAGTTGTTGACAACTGTTAATGAAAAATAATGAGCCATATTCATTTCCTCTAAAATATCATTTAACTCCTGACTGACAGAATTAGAATAACAGTCAGAATACATGTAAAAACCCATTAGGATTTCACTGAGAAATGATTATATAGCATTTTTTTTAATTCAAGAAAATTTTCAACTCAAATATGTATGTAGCTTTTAAGAGAAAACACTACTATATATTAATATATGGTCCCAACAACACACAACTTTTCAACCAAAAAGTAGTAGATAGTCAGTACCCAAAAGGGTTTGTAATTCTGTTAACAAAAAATGTAGCAAAGGCCAAAGAGATTTCATAGGTGCTTCCTATTTCTAGAGCTCTACACACATTAACTTGTGATAAAACATATTCCATTATCCTTTGCTGAAGCCAAAGTTGAATTCAATAAAACTTCATTTAATTTGTTTCTATGACATAATTCTGTTTTCCAAAAGCATTGGCCTATTCAGTGAGCACAATGAATACCGACAACTTCCAGACCCCACGGGCACTAGCAGCTCACCACAGCCCACATACCCACGTGAGCTAGCTGGCTGCCCTACCAGTCCTGACTTCTCAGGTCTGCCAACTAACTGCAGGACTAGCCATAGTTTCAAACTCTTTGAGAAGCAACAAGAAATGCAATGGTAATCACTACCAAGAACATTTTAAAGAATAACACAGTAATGGTATGACTACTATTAAAACTTTCATATTACATACTAGGAAACAAAGCTTATTTTATTGAGATGACTAATAATTAAATACATAGTGTACTCTAAGCACATTTTGTTTTTGCCTCTGTGATTAAATTATTTTTTCTTTTACACAACTTTGCCACTAAGTACACGACTTAATCCACAAGAAAATAATGTTTGGATATACTGTTTTATAAATACACATGTGCCTCATCTTAAATGCATCTAATCTATACAAACGAGGGTTAGAGAAAAAAAGATAAACTCGAGACACAGTCTTAAACCTGAGACACTGAAAGTGAGAATAATTTACAAATATTGACCCACAATCTTTTAGAAATACATTTACTAGCCAAGTGTGGTGGGCCACACCCATAATCATGTTTTGTTGCGTTCTTGTAACTGGTAATGCCTGATTTTTTTGAATAAGGGTTTGAGTAGTTTTAGAGATACACAAATCTTCTGATTTCTGGTATGTTAATTTATCAACACCACTTCTATAAGAAAATCAGCTTATTGAATTCCCAAAAGACAGAAATTTACTAGTAGTTAGGTGCTCAACTATAAGGAAGGATGAACTTCTGTTAAAAGTTTCTTACACTATTTTTCAAATAATTTCTTTTAGGATACTAGACAGTACTTGGTCTTGGTCTTGTCTTGGTCTTGTTTTTCTTATAGAGCCAAATAATATAAAATAATGATGTACCACTCTAAAAATGATTAACTTTGAATACAGAAAGGGCAATATAAATTACATAAGAAATTAATGTAAGAGGGCCGAGGATTTAGCTCAGCACCATAAGCAAGGTCGTCATTTTGATTCCCAATACAAAAAAATTAATAATATAAGAAAAACTAAGAATTATTATGTAAGATAAAGATACATCTGAATGTTTAAAAATATTTTTACTTTTTAAATTAAAAAATATTATGAGTAGGCATAAGATATTAAGTGTATGGATCAATATGTAAAATTACTTTAATGAAAATCAATATAATGCTTTGAACTGTCAGAAAAACACTATAACTCAAATATCATTTTAGTACGTTAATAGGTTGTAATTCACAACCACAAAAAGCTTGGAAATGAACAAAACTAGGTACGTACTACAAGTTTCTTTGTTTTTTAAAGATTACAAACATATGTTTAATAAAATTTTAAACTGGAATGAAGCACATTTTATGTTGTTTTTGATCTTTACCTTGCAGCCTTATCTCCCAGGCCAAAGGACACATTATTCAATCTCACTGTATTTTGTGTAAAATCACTGTAGCGTTGAAGATGACTTTCAGAACAAATGTCATGGTACTTAAAGCCAAACTGGAATCTAGTTTTTCAGCTTCTTAATTAAAATCACAGTTTAAAATAGTCTGACAATACTATTTTATTCTTTCCAGTTGAACAGCAACAGAATTTCACATCTTTTAGTCAATCAAGCTTAACAATCTCTCTAAGAGTGCTTTTATTTTCTAAAACACCAAAATAATTTCAAGAAGCAAAATATTACCTTATGTTTTTATACTTAATGTTATAAGGAGTGAGAAGCCAGATTCAAAATTAATTTTACTTGCTTTATAAAGAATAAAGATTGAAATAGCATTACCACAAAAAGCTTTCTAAGGATTTAAGTGGATACAGGAGAATTCTCCTCAATCACAACCACACACACACACAGACACACACAGACACACACACACACACACGTCCTCCAGAATTAAGTAGGGCTAGAAAGGAAGAATAGGCCATATAATTTTGCACTGTAAAAACAAAAATATTTATTTTTATATACATGGAAAGAAAAATTCACAACAAATACTTGTTGAAAAATAAGTACCACATCTTAATGTAGAACAAAAAGGACGAATACCATATCCCAAATGCTACTTCATCTATTTCAATTTTTTATAATAAATAATTAATGTTTGCATGAATATCTGGAGATGTATTGTAAAAATAAAGGTTCCACATTTTTATTTTATAATATGAGCACTATATCTTCTGCAAATAAACTTGTGAAAGAATTCATTTAAGTAATGTGGAACTTAAATTACAAGTCTAGCCTTTAAAGTTGATAATAATAGCCATTTTCAACTGTTAATTTTTTTTAACCATAAATATCACATTTATATTTATGAAAGTACTGTGCATCTTATGTACTAACTAATCCAGGTGGGGGAAACATATGCTGTGTCATTTCCTTACCATTTCACTTACTTTCTTCTGTAAAGAATATTTAGAAACCTTGAAAAAATAAAGAAGAAAAGCTCATTAAAAGTGTTTATTACAAATTCCTTCTCTTACTAAAATTGTGTGCTATAAAATGTGGCATTTATTACATTTCTTTCAAAATCTTACTTACACTAGTTCTCTGCCTTATAACAATAAGAATACAGCCGCCCGTTTATCTTAGACATTCACCACCACTGCAGCCACCCCGCAGGCCAGCCATTTCCCTAGCTGCCTGGGTACAGCTGTGAGCTCCGCAGCTCTCTTCCTAGCAGGCGCGTTGCGGACAGAGGATGACACACACGATATGTTAGAGTGGGACAGCTACTAAGACAAACACCAAGAATAGAGAGCAACCAGTCTAACAGTTCACTGAAGAAATTCTGAAAGAACAGTTAACCATAAAAGTCATAAACAACTAAATCATCTCCAAACCCCCGGATGTCATTAACACTCTTCCAGACCTTTTAGATGCTTTTATACTTTAAAAGAGAGCCGTTGAGGAATGATGATAAGAGATGCACTACTTTATAACCTTTTTTATCTAACACATAATAAACACCTTTCTGTGATTGGCTGACATACAACACAAACTTTTAACAGCAACACAGTACTCCATGTTTCATTTGATCATAGTTTGCCTTACCACTGTTTATAGGTTGACCTGGTTTTCAATTTTTTATATTATGAATTATCGTAAAATAAAATGTACCTATATTTTGTAGTTATTCATTTTAGCAGGATAAATTCCAAGAAGCAGCATCTCTAACATTTGTTCACTTTTAAAAGTTGTTACACAGTCCTGCAGATTCACTCAGTTAAACTCCAACCAGCTGTTTATGAATGCTCATTTGTTTAAACTGTACGTACATTTATTAGCTTTTTTTTTTTTTTTTTTCCAGATAGGGTCTCACTGTGTAGTTCGGGCTGGCCTTATACTCACTACATAACCCAGGCTGGCCTCAAATTCATGATGATTCTCCGGTCTCAGCCTCCAAAGTGCTAGGATCACAGGCACACACCACCATGCTCAACTTAAATTTTAAACAAAAATACAATTAATTCACATTTCCTATTAAATAAATTCTTTAACCTATTTCCATGAACCAGTTGATGTTTTTAGTTCATCTTGGTGGAACGGGTAACATGTAATTCCTTCCTTCAACAAATAATGAATGTAGGAAAAATACCAATGTAGACAGTTGGGATACAATGCTAGCCTAGAGTTTCGGTAAGACAAACCATGAGTAACATAAATAAGTTAAACGGATGCTATGTTAGATACTGATGAGTGCTAACGAAAAATAAACAAAGCAAGGGGATTTCATAGGATGATCAGGAAAGATCTTTCTGAGGCAGCACCTTTTGAATAAATCAGACTATTTGAGCCAGTGCAAAACCCCACAAGGACAATGCTGGTATGTTCAAGAATAGCAAGGGCACCCATGTGGCTGGAAAGGAATAAGCGGGGGGAAAATAGCAAAGATGACTTAGGAAACAGCAAAGAGAAGGGGGACCCAAATCAGTATGGAACTTGTGATGTGTAAGAGGGTGTGTTGGTCAGCCTTCTCTTGCTATAACCAAAAGCCTGAGAACAATGGCTTATCAGAGGAAAGATTTATTTTGGCTCATGGTCTCAGGGTTTTTGGGTCACCCGTGGTGAGGCAGAGAAATGGTGGAAGGGTGTGACAGAGGAGCGCTACAAGAGTGGGGAAAGGGCTGGGACCAGATGTGGTCCCTGAGGTCACAACCATGGCCATTCCCCTCAACGAGGCACAACCTCCTAATTTTCCATCACTTTCCAGTAATGCTGGCGGATTATGATCTCATCGCTGGATTAACCCACTGATGAAGTTAGAGCCCTGGTGACCCAATCACCTCATGAAAACCCCACTTTGGCCTACATGCAGCATCTGGGGGACATTCTACACCTAAATCATAACACAGGGATTTAGATTCTGTAAGGAATGGGTCAGGAAGCCACCGGGGAATTCCAAGCACAAAGGAACATGGGCTGACTCTTGGTAACGATGGCTCAGATAATACATTAACATGAGAAGGGAACGAAAGTCATGGCAAGAGAAGCACTTAACAGATTATGGCAATAATCCAGATGAAAGGGGATGGTGAAAGGGAACTAGCCCGTGAGAAGCAGATGTAGTGACAAGTAGCCAGATGCTAGATACACTCTAAGAGAGAGCTGCCGGAGGGTGGGGAGGGAGGCAGGAGAGAGAATATTAGAAAAAGGAGTGTCATTAACCAGGGTGGAAAAAACTAAAAGAACAGCTAATTTTCAGCAGGGGGAATTATAGGAATTTGGTTTTAAACATGTCAAGTTTGAGATGTCTTTTAGAGTTCTAGGCAGAGAACAAAAAGTTAATCCAGGCCAATTCTGACTTGGTAATGCACATTTGGTAGTCATTTCTATGCATTTCAAATTTTAAAGACTCACACCTTGGTGAAAGCAGAGGTTTTTATTGTCATTTGTTTTCTGATCTTTTTGAGTCAGGGTCTCACTATGCAGTTCTGGTTGGCCTTGAACTCACTTTGTAGCCAAAGCTGGCCTTGAACTCATAGTGTTCCCTCTGCCTCAGGCTCCTAAATGCTGGGATTATAGATGTGCACCACAACACCTGGTAAGCAGACTTTTTTTTTTTTAATTTTTTATTTAAAGGGATAAAACAGAAAAAGGAGAGAAATATTACAGAATTTCAAAAAAAACATAAACAGTAAGAAATCACTAGTTGATAAATTACATATTGCTCTTTTAGAAATAGTTGTTCAAGTTACAAAACCAAAGCACATAAAATAGACACTCAAGCAGTGACACTGTAAACAGATCTGTTCAACAATCAAACAAGAACTAAGAAATATGGGTAACAATCCTGCACACATAAATATACATGCAGTTATATCTTTTATAGCACTTCCTATTTTCTCTTTTTTACAATAGAAATTATACATTTTTTATTTAAAGAGAAAAAAACAGGAAAAAGGTAGAAATATTACAGAATTTCAAGAAAAGAAGATAAACAGTAAGAAATCACTAGTTGATACATTACATATTGTTCTTTTAGAAATAGTTATTCAAGTTACAGAATTAAAGCACACAAAGCGGACACTAAAGCAGTGAGAGTCCAAACAGATCTGTTCAGCAATCCAACAAGAACCTAGAAATATGGTCATCAATCCCACACATCTAAACTTACACGCAGCTATATCTTTTATAGCACTTCCTATTTCCTCTTTTTTTACAATAGCAATTACACATTTTTAAAATTTTATTTAAAGAAAAGAAAAAAAAACAGAAAAAGGGTAGCAACAATACAGAATTCTAAAAGAAAGAAAGAAAAAGGAGAATGAGAAAAAGCCCTACTAAGAAATCAGTAATTTATAAATTATGTACTGTCATCCTGGATGTAGTTGTTCAAGTTACAAAGTTAAAGGCTACATAGTAAACATTCAAATAATCAGACTACAAACAGTTCTGCTCAAAGATCCAACAAAGATTCAGCAATATGGTCATCTATTTTACACACTGAAACATACATGCAGTTATATCCCTTAGAGCACTTTCTTTTCCTCTCTTTTTTACAATAGCAATTACACATTTTGGTTTTATTACTCTTGTAGTTCTTATTTACTTTTTACACTAGAGACACAATATGATATTTATAAATATGATTCTTATTTATTTCACTAATGAGGATAGTCTCAAGTTGTCTCCATTTGCCTATGAA
>PVLA01005429.1:63745-121600 GCA_004027455.1 Hydrochoerus hydrochaeris | reverse complement strand
ATTTCAGGATTTAGCTATCACAAGTTGTGCAGCTATGAACATGGGTGCACATATATTACTGTGATATGAACTTTTCAGTTCTTTGGGGAAAATACCCAGGAGGGGGATAGCTGGATTGAATGGGGCTTCCAATTCAGTCTTCTGAGAATTCTCCATATGGATTTTCATGTACTGGCTCAACTTTGCCATGTTATGTTCCAGTTGTTTCTTTCTGCTTTTCCTCTTATTTAATTGCTTATCCTACCTGGTGGTTTCTTTCTGTTGTTGTTTTGGGGATTGTGGTCATTTTTATCTCTGTCTAGTATGTCTTTCAGTACTCTTTCTAGGGTTGGTTAAGCAGACTATTTTTAAAGCATATGGAATAAAAGCAAAGTAAAAGACAGGTCATCTAGAAGATTTTTAACTCAAAAGACAAAATTTAAGAAACTATCGGTCTATTACTGAATACTATCTGCTACCAATGGCAAAGGATAAAATTAATACATGCAGAGCAGACTTGCCAAATTATTTGAGGTTTTGCTTTGCAGATACATAAGCTCTAGCCCTCTACACTCCACAGTGCTATTTCATCAATGCCCTTACAGCAGAGCCTAGTGTATAAAGATACTACATGGCTAGTTTTCTGACAGAGTTGAATTTGAAAGTAAGATAATTACACTGACATACAATGTTTCTATGAGTGTTACATTTAATGTTTAATAAAAGTCACATACAATTTGGTTTACTAGACAGTGAAAGAATAAAACTATAGTGATAATAATTAATATTAACTATAGAAGGAAATTTCAAAGATGACAGAAACTTTCCTAATAATTATAGCACATTTTATGAAAAAATGTAATGAAAGTTCACTAAAAGCATGCTTCTATAAAGCAAACCTTATTTACCTACTAATTTTTTTGTACGTTGTATTTATGTTACTTATGAACAAAGAGTCCCCAAAATAAAACACTAAAACCATTTAACCCTTTCCTCTTTCACAACAATTCAGGCCCGAGTCCATGAGGGGAGCAGAACAAGTGGATCTGTGCAGAAGGGACATGATGGGCCCAGAGTTGCAGGGCAGGAGCCAGCCTGACAGAGGACAGGGGGCCCCAGGGAGGAGGGACAGGTACTTAGCAAGAGAGGGGCCTGGATTCAGTCCCTAGCACAGGGAGGAAGGAAGGGGGGAGGGAGGAACAAACGAAGGAAGAAAGCAGAGAGGAAGGGAGGGAAAGGCAGATGATCTAGCTCTAGGTGTCCAAATCCACACTGGGTGAGGATGATACCCACATGAGGAAGGCGCTGACGTCCAAATAACCAAGTGACTACATACAGGAAGATTATTCAAAGATGTAAACATGCTAACAATAATGGAAGTTGGTATCTGGAAGAGAAGAAATGAGTAAAGACAGGAAGGAAATAAACTATATGAACCCCTCTTTGAGACCATGCTTGGGCATGGTGTGAATTCATGGTTTTCAATCTACAGACCGACACAGAAATAAAGGGTAACTATGAATGTGTTTGTGTGTATGTGTGTATGCACACACATGCACACACACAACACCAAGCAGGATAATGCCCTGATCTTGTCAGTTATGCAACATTTTTCTGCTAACAGGAACCAGTTCAATATGGAGAAATGATTTTTCCCAAGTAAAGTACACCATGATCCTGGCATATTTGACTTTTATCTGAAAAGCAGGAAAATTCTAAAATAATGATGATGAGTCAGGAAGACTAAAAACCCAGCTTAAATAGACTCTTGCTGGCCAAACCAAGAATACGTTGAGCATCAAAACAAATGACAGTCATAGATTTTAATCCATTGAATAAAATAAGAAACTGAGTTTATATAGTGATATAAAAATAAGCATATTAAAAGTTTGAGAAATGAGATATGTAAATGATTTCAAAGTACCTCCCTACAAAATACTCTAATTCCAAAGAGATAAAGGGTGACTTGATAGAGGAGAGCATGTCACTTAGCACCTGTTATCAAAGTGAACATCAATAATGAAACAAAGTGAAAGCATGAATTATATAACTCAATAAGAACAAAGCATTACTTCTATAGTGTCTTGCAAGAGGCATATAAACTGAATCTAATCAAGGGGAAACATCAAACAAACAGAAATTAAGGAACATTCAATAAAATAACTGGCCTGTGATGTTCAAGAGTGTCAATGTTATAAAAACCGAGCAAAAACTGGAGAGCGCGTCTAAACTAGAAGAGATGAAAGAGCTATGAGAAATAAACACAACACTGGATTCTAAACTGGATCTTTCTGCTATAAAATATTTTATGGAGATCACTGGTAAAAGTGAATGGGTCCTGGACATTATAGTTATGCATCAATGTTAACTTCCTGATTTTGGTGGTTTGCTATAGTTTTATAGAAGAATGTCCCTGATTGTAATGAAAATATGCACTACAGTCACAGGGCGATGGATCGGGTTAACAAATGATTCTCCAGTTACTCTGGAAAAGTAAGTTCTATGCATTGTATTTCCAACTTCCCTATAAGTTTATGATAATTTCAAAAGAGAAAATTAAGTGACTTTAAAAACACTGTGGAATGAACTGATGTAAAATGTTTGAAAAATATAGCTGATTGCCTTTATTCTGTTTTATTTTGTTTGGTTTTATTCTCTTTAAAATTAAAAAAAAATATAGCATCAATGAAAAATAATATATAACTTAAGTTCAAAAGGAAGCCAAGGACACTTGCATACGCCTAAAACAAGAAGAGAAACTCAAAGTGAGCATTAAAAGTGCGCAAGCTGAAGCTCCAGTGACTCCAGGGCCCCACACAGCACAGAGCCAAGGGCTCTGCAACACTGGGGATAAAAAGGACCCAGAAGAGCTGTGACTCCAGAATGGAGGCCTGGAAAAATGAAGCCACCAACACAAAGAAGCCTGGTTTATCCCATAAGAAACTGAAACCTCTCAGTGTATGGCACAAAAGGGAATGAAGAGCTCATCCAGCCTCAGCCAGTAAACTAACGGACCATCTGAGGACTGTTCAGCAAAACCTTCAGGGCTCAGTGCAAAAGCAAAGCTAGAGGAGCTCTGTAGAAAGAATTCACAGCCTCACCAGGAAATTACAACGAGAGAGCAACAAGAGAGAAAAGTAAGACATTAGCAGGACCCTGACTGAAAATAAAAACATGGGGATGCAGCTCAATGTGAAGGCTCTGGGTTCAACCCTCAGAACCCAAAGGGGGCGGGGCGAAGAAAAATCTTCAGCCTGTTTTTTATTGGGTTGCTATCTTATACTTAGGTTTTAAAAGGTTCTTTGTACATGTTGATAAGCAGTCTTTTACCAGATGTATCTCTCCCCCGCCCGCCCCAGTCCTTTTCAGACAGGGTTTTGCTACACAGTTCAGGCTAGCCTTGAACTCACTTTGTACTTGTGGCAATCCTCCTGCCTCAGTTTCCTAAGTGCTGGGATTACAGGCATGCACCACCACAGCCAGCACAAATCTTTTCTTTATAATTTGCCTTTCATTTCCTTGATAGTGTCTTTTTTTATCTTTTTTTATTTAAAGAGAAACAAAAGCATGTAAAGGGTAGAGATAATACAGAATTTCAAAAAAAAGATAATAAGAAATCACTAGTTGATAAGTTACATACTGTCCTCTTAGAAATAGTTGTTCAAGTTACAAAATTAAAGCATACAAAGTAGATATTCAAACAGTGAGACTGTAAGCAGCTATGCATGCATGAGTCTCTACATGTATTTCTATCCTTTCTGTATTAGAGGGAAAAAAAAGCATAGCAAGACAAAACAAAACAAATTTCTATAAAAACATGAAACCAAAAAGTTGTATAAAACCACAGTACAAGGTGATCTACAATGATTACTGTGTTGTTTCTTATTATCTTCAACAGAATTGTCTATATCATCAGGCATAATTGAATATAGCAGTATAATTAAATACAGCAGTACATAACAATATTAGTAAAAATAAAACATTGTAGACAGTATAAAACTTCAAAGCCAGGTAATAATCAAGCTAGAGTGGATATTCTAGTGGATCTTGTCATCTTAAGTGCAGTTGCCTATACTCTCAGACTTGATACTATCAATCATAACAGCTTTGAATAAAATCTATCAATACAAAATAGTGATCTAACAAACCAGATTTGATTACAATCAGTCATGGTAAAACAGTGTAAGTTATACAGAGCTTTAGATTAATAGGAAATTAAGGATGATTACTGTACCATATCCTGTTATTTTCGGGATTACTGTCTGTGCCCTCAAATCTAGTACAGGTAGAATGACTGGAACAGAATATAATCCATCTAAGCAGGGTGGTGTGAGTAATGTGGGTTTTAAATCCTGGTGCACTATTAACAATATAGTGTATCAAGGCCATCTATGTTAGAGATTCTAGCCATTATTCTCTGCCTCATTTCTGCTATGCTATTTTTCTGCCTTTGTTTGTCTACTTTTCTCCTTCATTCTACTGCCTGCCCCATTCATTGAGGCCTTTCTGCCACTGTTCCTAAAATCCTGGTATTTTTTTTTCTCTCTCTCTAGAATGTCCTTCAGTATTCTCTGTAGGGTTGGCTCGGTGGTCACAAACTAACCCAGTTCCTCTTCTCATGGAAGCATCTTGTTCCTCCATTAATTTCGAGTGACAGTTTTGCAGGATACATCAATCTGGACTGGAGGTTATTTTCTTTCAGGGCTTGGAATACTTTGCTCCAAGCTCTTCTTGATCTGATGGTCTGTGTTGAGAAGTCTGCCATGATCTTGATGGGCTTACCTTTATAGGTAATCTGTTTCTTTTCTCTGACAGTTTTCAATATTCTGTTTTCATACTGAATTTCTGGTATCTTGATTATTATATGTCTGGGTGTAGCTCTGTTTTGGTTGTAGGTGGCTGGGGTTCTGTATGCCTCACATAACTGAATGTCATTTTCTTTTCCCATGCTTGGGAAATTTTCCTTAATTATTTCCATGAATAGCCTTTATAATTTGCCTGTTTGTATTCCTGCTTCTTTTTTCACATTTCTTATTCTTAAATTGTAGATTCTCTTGTCATCTTCTAGCCTTTGTAATTGTTACTGCCTGTTTCCTTGTTATTTTTAAGAGATCTTTCCTTTCATGATCACACACTGCCAACTTGTCTTCAAGTTTTGATAGTTTATCCTTAATTTCTTTTAAGGAGTTTTGCCAGATTTCAATGGAGTTTTTAATTTCCTGGTAGTCTCTTTGAATCTGCTTCATGTATTCTAGATTTTCTTTATATTCTTTATCAAATGTTTCTCTCCTTTTTTTGTGTTCCTCCCTTCTTCCATCTGTATCATCCTAAGAGATGCTTCCTGAGAGCATTTCTTTTATTACTCTACTCATATCTTGCTTTACTGGATTTAATATTTCAGTTTTGAGCTCATCTACAAGGTCCCAAAGATATCTCTCAATGTCCATTGAAGCCATGTCTGATGTTGCATGTTTGCTGCCCTCAGTCTCCCTTGTTTTTCCCTCTCCTGAATCAGTGCTCTCAGGGTTCTGGGCTGGGGGCCTCTTCTTGTGTCTCTCTCCTGTCATGGTCCTGGCTTCCTTCACAAAGGTGTACAGTGGAGGTCCCAGCCCCCTTCCCTGTTGGCCACAGTTCCTCTGAAGCACAGTGGTGAGGGACCTCTGCCCTCTCTTGCCTGCCCCTCCCCACCGTGCCAGCCAAACTTTAGGGGTCTTCACCCCGTTAGTGCATGCTAGGTGCAGGGAATCGATTTGGGATGGCTCATTGGGTCCCAGCCAGGGGCATGGCCCAGTCTAAGCAAATCCCATGAATCTGCTCTGGGGAGGGAGCAACCAACTGAAGTCACTGTCACTCCCATTTCAGGCTCCTCCTCCGATTCCAACATGTCACCCATTTGGTCGCATCCTTCCCATGTGGGGAGGTCTCATTCCCAGCACTGACCATGGATTAATGAAGGTCCCTTTGTCGACTCCACTCTCCATTGGGCTCACCAACCCCCAACTTCAGCGGTGCTGTGGTTCCTGTGAGTGGTGTTGGGAATGAGTTTGGGCGGCTCTGGCAGCCAGCATGGATTCAAGCGGGCGCAAGTTCAGGCCAGTACAAACTTGGCGGGTTGCAGCGAAAACGCTATGTCCTATAATTTTTAGCTGTTCCAGTTGTAATCCCAATGTGTTTGATGAGCTTTTTTATGTTTTAATTTCTTCCTGTGTCAAGAGGATCCATCTCCTTCTGTCTGGGTCTCTTCAGGATGTTTTATTCTGACATATGAGTTGTTTCTCCTGGGAGGCTTTGTATTTTGTTGCTCTCTGATAGGTCATCTTGGCTTCTTTGATAGTGTCTTTTTAAGAGCAGATGTTTTTAATTTTAGTGAGGCCCAGATTATCATATCTTTCATGGATCATCACTTTGGTTTTACATCTAAAATGTCATCACCAAACACATGATCATCTAGGTTTTCTCTTATATAATCTCATAGGAGTTTTATAATATTTTGCCTTACATTCTGGTCTGTTGCCCATTCTGTGTTCACTTTTGTGAAGGGTATAAGTCTGTGTGTAGAACGTTTTTGTTGATTCATATGTTTACTTACTTCACTACTTTTTGTTGATAAGGATGCTTTTTTCACCTTCCCAACTCTGGGAACTTTATTTTTATTACTTGTTCTTCTGTTGCTTCTCCAAAATACAAAATTACTCACATATCTGAGAACTCCTTACCAGTGGATAATTGTATACTGGGAGCACTGACACTGCCTGCCCTCTGCACTAGGCTATTCAAGCATGCTGTGATTCAGCCTCAGCTCAGTACCTGCTAAGCACCATGTCAGAAAGGACTGAGGGAGGGTGAGAGACACTGGGCTGATGCTATACCCCTGGAGGACACCGACTAAGGCCAGGAGAGAAGCTTTGCTTGGTATAGCCATGATCATCTGTCTCATTTACTTCTCCAAGCACCTTAGCTCAAAGGTTTTTTGGGGGTGTGAGGGTCACTTTTTGGTTTTGGTGGTACTGGGTATGTAGTCCAGGGGTCTGTCACATGGGGCAGGTGTTTTACTCCTGAGCTATACTCCCAGCCTAGCTCACAGGGACTGTGCTCAGATCCAGCCACAATGCAGGCATACTCCAACCCTGGTGGACGCTTCAACTTAAAGAACAGGAGGATAAAAGCTCCTGGCTTCCTGAGGTCGTACTCCTGGCCAAACACCACCTACAGTAGCTGCAGAAAGGAAGAACACAACTTGTGCTAACACTGCATCTATGTGGTCCCCACAGCCTGCATGCCCTGGCAACACTGCATGTGAGGGCCACAGACTGGGAGCCGTGACTCCAGTCTCCTCATCTCCCAGGGAAGCACCTGCATCTGTACCACTTTCTAACCAGCTAACAAGCTCTGGGCGGAGCAGCCAGTCAGAGCCTGCATGGACTGCTGTCATCTGACAGGGATGGCCACTCCCCTGCTGGGCGCACCACAGACAACTCAGCCCACATACTCTGCTACCAGGATAGAACACACATGTGTTTATGGAACCAGATGTACATTTGAATATACACAAATATAACTTTAGTCTCTAGATAACCACCTTAAGAATTTTCAAGATAAATTTAAGAACCATACAATGCCGAGTCCTATTCATATCCTTCTAAAAATGATTTTTTCCTGACTTCTCCTAGATTCACCAATTTTTAACATATTTCTATACTTTCTTGTCTTAGTCACACATACTTTATTTCCTAAACTACATGAAAGTAACTTGCAGAGATCATGAAACGTTGTTCCTTAAATCTTCGTAACTTCTAAGATTAAAGACTGCCTGTCTAACCACAGTACCTGTAACACCCCTAGGAAGATTAACAATGACTCCCTAAGCCGCTGAGCTAAACTTCCAGCCCTAAACTACATTTCTAACGGCTTCAAAATATCAAAAGTTACAATAAGGGCTTTATATAATTACAATTATTATGAAATGAAATGTATGACCAATCACTTTATAGTAGAGAATTCCCAGAAGAACTTATAGACACTACCACACAGTCCTTTTCACATTTCCCCAACAGTCCTCCTAATTTTTATGGGTTTGATTTTCCCTGATCTAGGATCCAAAAGTTCACATATCACACATGACTACTCTCTTTATTCTTTTTTAAAAAATCTCGGGCCAGGGATTTAGCTCAGCGGCATAAGCGCCTGCCTGGCAAGCATGAGGTTGTGAGTTCGATCCCTAGTACAAAAAAAAAATCTCTTTTTTCTTCTAAGACACTGTTTCAGAGGACAGCACACGTCACGAATCTGTCTCACCATTTTTCAGTACTAGATTTGGGTTAATGTTTTTGGTCAGAAGATTACAGGTGAAGTTACATGCCCTCTCTACATAAGAGCAGTGGCCCCTGGACAGGCTGCAATCGTGATTAACAATGCTACACATGATCTTCTGATGAAGGTGATGATTTCCAGGATCCTTCCATTGTAAACATATATTTTGCTCTCTTAATGTTATCTAAGAATAATACTTTGAAATGATAAGAATATCTTCTTTCCTGACAATCTTTACTTCACCTGTTTTTTCACATGCTCTGCAAGAGCAGAGGTGTCTGTTTCACTCACTGCTGTGTCCTCAGTGCTGAAACAAGTGCTGGCTTAGTAAGTACACACTGAGTGGACCCTCATTAGCAGAGCAGCACTGTGTCTTCTGTGAGACTGAAGTTAAGGCCAAAAGTGACGTTTTCTTGGTCTTTGTATTTGTAGAAAATAATGCTATTTTAATTTTTTGTCATTTCTGTTTCTACTTATTTATGTATTCATTTATTTATTTAGAGACAGGGTCTTGCTATACAGTCCAGGCTAGCCTGGAACTCACTGTGTATCCCAGGATGGCCTCTGACTTGCAGTGATCCTGCCTCAGCCACTACAGTGTTGAGTGAGTGCCAGGATCACAGGCCTGAATTGCCACATCCAGCCCTCTAATCTTTTGTTTAGTTTTAATTTTTAAAGACCATGAGTAAATAAATTATACTACATAAGCCTTCTTTTTTCATGTATAAAGTATTAAAACTACAATTATATTACTATTAAAAATAATAAAAGTTATTTAAATATTTTAAAATAAAAGATGAAGCAAAAATCCTGATTTGACATTTAAGGTTCACAGGAAAATCTATTAAATTACATAATGTATCACATAAGAGTTTTTGTGAGCTTTGCTTTGCTAGATCACATGTTTAATAGTGTTTACTCATATTATACTAAAATTGCACATTGCTTTTTTTTGACCAAATTACTTGTTAAGTAATACTAAGTTACATTACCTGTAACTCTTTTAATGTTTCCTTCAATCCTTCTATTTCTTTTTCTTTTATTTCTGTAGCAAGCTGATATTTTCCCTTTAAATAAAAGATTGTACTTTAGAACTTTCTAATGCATACAGAATAAAGGAAAATTAAGAGTTCAAAAACCAAAGTCTCTACGTCAGGCCTAATATTTCACAGGCTTGTACCTATATGACAAACTACATTTCTTTTTCTCCTTTTTTTCTTTTGGTACTGAGGATTAAACTCACAACCTTGCACTTGCCAGACAGGCGCTTGTGCCGCTGAGCTAAACCTCCAGCCCTAAACTACATTTCTAATGGCTTCAAAATATCAAAAGTTACAATAATGGCTTTATATAATTACAATTATTATGAAATGAAATGTATGACAAATCACTTTATAGTAGAGAATTCCCAGAAGAACTTATAGACACTACATAATTACTTAATTCTTAACAGCCAGAATAAATATATCCTCACCTCCCAGAATCTGCAAGGAATTCCTTCCAAGACCTTCACAAATACCAAAATCTGAATATGCTTAAGTTGATTATATAAAAGGGTATAGTATTTTTGTATTACCTACACATATCTTCCCATATATGTTAAATCGTCTCTAGATTACTTGTATAATACAAGAGAAAATATAAATACTATGTAAGTAGTTGCATTGCTATATTGTTCACAGAATAAAAACAGAAAGAAAATCTGTACATGTTCTTTTCTTCTTTAGTACTTTCAGTGGATAGTTGGTTGAACTCATAAATATGAAACCCACAGATACAGAAGTCGAACTATATTCCAATTAATAAGGTACAAGTGCATCTGTATAATAAGGATAGAAGACAACTTTTTAATAACTTTTTTAATAACCTTTTTTTGCTACAAATAATAAGCTATGAATCATTAATATTATAAATTGTATATTATTGGAATATATATATATATATATATAAAATATTTATTTAGTTCCAAATAAATTTTCTAGGTTTGTCAGGAGACATATCCTTTCCCAATTGATAAGCCAGATGCCAGTCACTTCAGTGTTTTTGAAAAGGGCAATTACAATAAAAAAATCATTAAATATATTTAATAAAAATATTACAGTAGAATACAAAGAACACTTATTTGGGAGCTGAAAAAAATCTTGGTTCTAGTCCCAACTTTGTCACAGCAAGTCATTTTAACCATGTTAGGCCTTAGTATAGCAGTCTGTATTATAAAATGACAGATGCCAAATAATGTAATTACCTGAGACCCTTTCTGTTTCTGGGATTTTAAGCAATCAACATTTTCATTTGTTATTAATGATTTTTTCTATTATAGTGAACAAATAATAAGTTCATTTAATATGGTTCAAAATAAGTTACAAAGTAACAAATACCTTTTCTTCTTCCAAGGCACACAACTTCATTTGCAACTGATAATTTTAAAAATTAAAATACAGATAAAATAAACTATTAGTGATTTATGATAGTCAATAAAACAAGAGAAACATCTTACATTTCCACAATGCTTGAATTTAATACAATGTAGGAATACTACTTCTACACTCAGAAGATAAAACAATGGGGATATAAGAGGGGGAAAATGCTAATCAACAATATCAGTGAACGATTTATTTGTCATTAGAGACAGCAATAGTCCTTCACAGTTTAGTATTCTCTTCCATAAGGTATCTTAAATATCTGAGTATTTTTTCATACTATTAGATGATATTGTACCCCTTGTGTAGCATATTCTGACCTCTAGATGGAAGCTTCCTTGACCCCACAGCTCTTGCATTCTGCATACTGATAAAACCCCCAGCCTCCAGCAATATTGGGATAGCATCAAGACCTGCTACCACACTGAGCAGCAGTCAGGCCCCCTTGGTCAGGGCCAATTTAAGCATTAGCATTTGTGCCTGGATAGCTGAGCACAATGAAATGAATCCTGGGGAACTAACCAACTCCTGAGGAAGCTCTACTCAGGAGGCCCAGGGACAATGTTTTCAAATGAAAGCTTTTATGCATTTACACCTTTAAACCTGTGATTAGCAGGGTCTGGCAAATTTTTGAGATTCCTTGAAGACAACTTTCTTCTTACCCCTGTTTAAAGTATTTGTTTCCTTTTTCATGACACTATTTTCTTCAGCACCACTTTTTCCCTCAACTTTGCAAATGATTCCTTTTGGGACAAAATTTAAGTCTCAAACTTTTCTGCTATGCCTTTTGCCCTCAATTCTTACTATAATGCTTCCTAAAGCAGCCAGCAGTACCCATGCCATAGCCTAAATGTTAAACTACCCCGAAATTTCCTCCACCAGATTAATTAGTCCTTTACCCTTAATCTGACTGTTTTGTAAAGTATCAGGACATAAGTAAAATGTAGACAATTTTTCTGCCAGACTGTCACATGTGTGGCTTCTAGTTTAACTGCCAATGGAGCCCTTTTTTCAAAATTAAACCTACTTAGCTTGGACTTTACTCTCCGCATTCCTATCAACATTCAAGTCATTTTAGCTCCAATCAGAATCACTCATTGAGCTCTGTATTTAGGTTTATAGCATTCACTGGTTTCTCTAGTCTGAGTCTCTGAATCTTTCCAAACTCTGCAAGCAAACTAGTTCTAAAGGATTTTAAACCAAATGATTAGGTAAAATTACAGCAATGACAAATTATTTTGGTACCAATTTTCCATATTATCCAGCTTTCTTGTTGCTAAGACACAATACCCAACACCCACAATTTAAAGGAGGACAAGTTTAATTTGGATGATGATTTGAGGGAATTTAATATATGGTGAGTTGGCTCCCAGGCAAGAACATGATGGAAGGCTGTGGTGGAGTAAATCTTCTTAGTTTATGACAGTTGGGAAACAAACAGGGTAACAGTGCCAGAGAAAGAGGAGCTAGAAACTACGTATAACACCCAACATAACACTTCTATGACTCACTTGGACACTAATCTAATGTGTACTCTACTAGACATTTCTTGATCCAATGAAGTTGACATACCTGTGTCTTCCTTGTATTCTGAAATGCTTTATTTAAAGCAAAAACAGAGCTAAGGACATAGTTCAGGAGTACAGTGCTAGCCTAGCATGTTTCAAGGCCCTGGCACTGATCTCCAGTGTGGCAGCTAATTGTGGTGTCAATTTGAATATGAAATATCTAGCAGACTGGTTTAGCACAGTTCTGGGTGTGTCTGGATAACTGACTTATTGAAAACAGAAGATACTCTGGAGGGTTGGCACCAACAGTAGGCTTATGGTTTGGACTGAATACAAAGGGAAAGAAGAAGGAAGTCCTGCTATGGCTCCATTGGAGGATTCCAGTCTTCACCACAACCTTTGGACTTCCATCTCAAGCATTCTAGCATGGACCCTTCAGCTTCCTGTTACAAACTCACACAGGACTCTACAGTGATCTTCAGCCTGTAACTTCTGGACCCTTTGGCTCTCCAGCATACACAGACCTTTCACATCCTCCCACACCTGATTTTTCAAGTGGCCACTGTAAGTCTATCCTGTAAATCCATATGTATCTATATCTTTATCTCTATCTCTATTTATCTATATTAATCTGCTTCTTGAGTGAACCCTAACTGATACACAATTCTTCAGGTGGCCATTGTAAGTCTATCCTGTAAATCTGTATCTATCCAATCTCTATCTATCTATCTATCTATCTATCTATCTATCTATCTATCTATCTCTATTAACCTGTTTCTTGAGTGAATCCTAACTGATACACCCAGCACTAGAAGAACAAACAAAAAGACCCCAGTGCATTTTCTCCTCATACTTTCACATAACTACATATTCCTGCTCCAAATCTTTATGATAGCAGAGGCACAGACTTGTTTCTCCTAGACAATGTGCTACACTTTTGGTTTCTGGTTCCTTATCTTTTCATTAAAACTCTCATAATTTTGGTTAGGGCTACTTCAGATTAAAGGAAGAAAGTCTGTCATTTGTCAAAGCAGATTCACATTTAGGTATAAATTAGCAATAACCTTAATGTAGGAGTGATGTAGATTGTATAGGTTTATTTCTTTAGCTGCATTTCTTCTTCCAAATGCACACTTGTACGGTGATAGAGACAGAAAAGAGGAAAAGAAAGGGAAAAAAATGAGAACAATGGGATAGATAAAGTACATAAGCACATTTTCTTAAACTATTATTGTCTAGGGACTTAAGAGAAATTTGAGGCAATGAAGAAGAGCTATGAACTGAAAGTGTAGCTAGTCATTCTTCAAACCTTTTTTTTTTTTTTCACTAGTCTTCCTTAGTTACTGGTGGTTGATGTTTACAGAGGCTTCATGTATGATAATCACCTCTCCTCAACTTTCATATCGCCCTACATGTGTCTCAGCTCTTCATCACACTCGGACTTTGATAATGGAATAATGTGGAAAAGATAAGATCCTAGGACATTCTAACAGAATAGAGAAAACTGGAGAGAAGGAACAAGAATACACACACTTCACTCACCTAAATTATTTAGGACCAGTGAGAACATATCTCCTGCATCAACAAGAAAACAGTGTTCCCAATTTCCTTTATGATTTTATTGTCAATTATAACTCAAAATAAGTTAATTCATTTGCTACTTTTTGTAATGCTCTTTTTTATTTGTCTACTGTGGGTATAGAAAACAGCTTGTCTGGATATTCACAGAAGAGAGGAAACACAGTTTTTAAGCTGTATAGTTTGTGAAATTACCTGCTTTTTCAAAACTTCTGTTGCCTCTTCATGTTGCTTTACTAATGCTTCCTTTTGATTCTGAAGAGTTTCCTATTTTAAAAATTACAAGTTAAAATAAATTCTAGTGACATTTTTAATTTTAAATCTTAGTTGGGTTCACAACTAAAATAAGTTAAATATACTTTGCACTATATGCTCTTGAAATACAACTTAGATTTTTTGTCATAAAATCATATGAACATTTTGTTTCCAGTTGTTTCTTTGTGATAAATACTATACTGCTGTTTAAACTTTTAGACTCTGGGCCTGGTAGAGCACTTGCCCAGCATGCATGAAGCTCTGGGTTCAATCTTTTGCATCACAATTTTTTCTAAGCCTCGACAGCTTTCTTCAAGAAAATATCTTTTAATCAAAAGCATTATAATTAACAATCTTAGTACACAAGGTGACTACAGTCTTAGGATTTCCAAAGTAACCATTTTTATTATCTATGCATAAATGTTCACATGAAAATACATACAAATTTTAAACTCTGAATTTTTTTTTTTTCAAAACCAAACAGGACATTTAAAAAAGACTCCATTTTCCTTCTTTATGATGGAAGCTATTTGTCCTATCCTTTAGATCAAAAAGATTTTATACATTTCTTCTACCTTCAAAGTTAGTAATTCTCATCATTAAAAAAATAGGCCTAAGGGTGGTAACCACTTTGATTTTTTTCCTTCCAGTGCAGTACTGGGAGTTCAATCCAGGGCAATTTATGTGCTAGGGAAGCACTCTACCATTAGGCTATATTCCCAACCCTTACTTTTTATTTTGAGATGGAGTCTCACTGAGTTGGTCAGGGTGGCCTTTACCTTGTGATTCTCCTGCTTCAGCCTCACAAGAAGCCAAGATTACAGGTGGGCACCATTATACTCAGCCACTTTCAAATCTTTGTTATTGTCCTCAAAATATTGAAACAATACATTGATTTAGCAATTTTAAAAGTTAATCTCTCAAGTGGGCCCATGTGTCCATCAACAAATAAATGGATTTTTAAAAATGCAGTATTTACACACCATGTAGTGCTCTGCCATAAAGGAGGATAGACTTGAGTCACTTGTAGGAAAATGAACTTTGAGATCATAATGTTAAGTGAAATAAGTCAGACACACAAGCTTAAATATCACATGGATTCTCTTACATGAGAAACACAGAGTAAAAGTAAACAGCAAAATAAATGATACATAATAGGAAGTAAAGAGATAGATTGTTCTTAGTGGGGAAAGAGATCAAGAGATGGCAGGAATGGACCTGGGGGCATAGATCAGTGGCACAGCACCTGCCTGGCAAGTGCAAGTGCTGAGTTCAATTCCTAGCACCAAAAATATAAAAACAAAAATAAATCTTAAAAAAAAGATGGAAAGAAGAGGAGGAATGGAATGGAAAAGAGATGATAAAAAGGCATTGGGATATGCTATGTACATATACCAACCTTCCACAAGGAATATAAACATTATGTACTACATACATGTACTAGCAAACTAAAATAAACATTTTTAATTTTATCTACTGGCCTCACGTTGTACTATAAGTTTAGTTTCCTTATACAACCATTATTCTTAATCTTTTCCTCCTACTCTTTCAATGGAGTTATATCAAAACTGTTCCTGATCCCAACAGTCAGTATTTATACTGTTATGACTATGTAGTCATTAGTCCACGCTGAGCTAAACAGTATATCAGGAACTTTGTCTCATTCTGTTTTCAGAAGTTTATAATTACTTGAAAATATTTTTAGTCCCATAACTAACTTAAAAATAATACTTCCTGTTTGCAGATCTATATCAATTGGCTCATATTCTCTGCTGAAAAAGAATGAGAAAGGCAAAATGAGAAAATTCCAAGAATAGCTTAGAAAAATTTCCACCTGCATAGGAAATAGATTTAGAAAAGCTGCAGTGTTGAGCAAAATCTCTCAGAAGCTATCCCCAAAATTTCTGTTATGAAAGTAAAATAGATTCTACTCTAATTCTACCACCAAACAAGAAAAGAATGAGTCCATTGGAGACTTCAGGATTGAGTTTTGTGAGGACAGATTCTGAAAAACTGACCTCCAGTGCTCTTTTCATGAACAGCTAGATCCAAAATAGGGGATTTAGTATGCAGCAAGTATTTGAATAGAAATTATAACCAGAATCCCAAATCCAGATCTTCACAAAGGCTTAGAATAAAAGCCAACAATAACCTGCTGACTTTACTGCTAAACAACTGAACACTGCTGCTATAGTTAGCAGGCGGGAAGAGGGAGCGCCTTGGGAAAGCCAGCTGTAGATGCTTTCTAAAAGCAGATAAGACACTGGAGAAGTAACAGCCCTGCTCTAAAAATATAAAAGAAAACTTAACTGTTCCAGAATGGAATTATACACCCAATTTTCATTTTACACTTAAGTGTACAGAGAAAAATGTTGCTAAATATTTGAAGCATATTCCTCACAGTCAGTGAGCTGTTTAGATGGTGGGCATTTCATGATCCACGGGTTCGCCTTGCTCCAGCCTGAGAACATTACCTTCAGGTCCCCAAGTCAGAAATACTGCTTTTTCTTCTAGGATTCCATACCCACTAACTACACATCCACTATTTATTGTACCTTTTTTGCAGCACCGAGGATTGACTCCAGTGCCTTCACTCTGAGCTACAGCCTAGTCCTTTTTTATTTATTTTTTTTGAGACAGGTCTCTTGCTATGTCACAAACTTTGCCCAGGCTGGGATCAGACTTGTGATCCTCTTGCCTCAGCTTCCCAGAGTGCTACTACAAAACTGTTATACACATCATTCATCTTATGTATGAGTATACACATACATGAATCGAATTCACTTTACATACAGTATGTGTAAGAATCTGAATGGAAAACACGTTTAATGATTTAGACCTTAATAAAAAAGATCATATATACTTACAGCTAGGGAGATTGAAGAGAGTGCCTGGTAAACTTTCTAGAAATACTTTAGTAATCAGTAAATTCCTATACAAAAGATCTCTTTGACTCTATTTTTAATAAATTTTTCCCACACAGACACTTTTGTAAAGCCTGATACTCCTGTTATCCAAAGAAGGGAAAATTCATGAAAATCTAGTCTCTGAGCACTGGCTTTGGCACAAGCTGACCTATTAGATATTCCTCATAGAGTAAATTTAGGCTTAATCTTGTCTCTTGATAGGTTATTTTTTGAAACTGACAAAGGAAAAATATCAGTCTTGGCACAAAGCAAAAATCTCAACTGACACCTATGCTGTGATTTCTCAGGAGAAATAAAATCATCACAAATTGAAGAACTCACACTATTACAGGGCAAAGCTTGTCCAAAGCTGAGAGACAAAAGGGTGAACACAACACAGCAACTATGGAGACACCCATAATAGAAACAACAAAGGCTTCTGAGCTCAGGAACAATCACAATCTCAAATGGTCAAGAAGATTCAGTGTTCTTGAGCTTCCTAAGGGGGGAGCTGTCAAGAATCCACACTGAAAGGGGTCACACAAAGGCCAAAACAAATGTCCCAGCCACTCTTCATGTTTCATGGTCCTGGGACCCACCACACCCTAAAAGCCAAAGGTGGAGAGACTGAACAATGCTACTTTGAAAAGCCCAGTAATGGCTCCAGAGTCTGAAAAAAAAAAAAAAAAAAAAAAAAAACCAAACTAAACCAAAACAGCAAAACACCACGAGGGTAAATTACCAAAGAAAATCTCTTTAAGGAAAGACACTTGGTGGCACCAAAGGACCTCAGTGGACTTCACCCCTTACAGACAAAGACAGACTGAAAACCACACTCAGCACCGATGGGAAGTTTTTCCAAGACTACTGATGATGTCCCTGGTGCACACCTCATGTCAGCAGCACCACCTAACAAAACAGTTCCTTATAGACAGGAACCTCCACATCCCTACCTATGGACTTCCTAAAACTGACTCCTGTAGTGTGGGTTCTCAAAGTGTTCACATCACTGTTTTCTTCTCTGAATGAAGTAAAACTTCTTACCAGAAAGGTAATTCTGAGATTACCAAAAAAAAAAAAAAAAAAAAAGCATTGTTTGGTGTTATGTTCCCAATCTCCAGGGATCATAGGAACAGGGGCACCCATGTTTTCAGGACTGTTTCTAGAGAATTTCACAAAGCCTTGTCACTCGTTGAGAAGTCCACTGCCCCCCAACCTCCTAGTGTTGAGGTAAAGTGGAAAGAGCTAATGGTGAATCACTTTCCATTACTCCAACCTCAACAGCCATTCCTCCCTACGCTCAGTGGTTTTCCCCAGACACCCTGGGCAGAGGTTGTCCCTTCTGTCTGGGGCATTTCTTTACTTCAGACATGCAACATACTTCACAGTCTTATCAATAAATATGCTGCATTTCCTCTAGGTTAACCTAAAATTCAGGATAACATCTTCTGTGAATGACCCCAGAGAATACAAAACACCCTGAAACCATGTTGGAAATAATTCCAGCAGGGACTTTGCTATCACAGAAGGTAAACTGTAGGGCACAGGTCCTTGGAAGTCGTGGCTCTCAGAGAAATAAATTTCACTCTCCAACCCCTGATATTCCATCTCATCAAGAGACTGAAAATTATAGAGCTGAAGACCTCAGAAACAGACTGTCTTTAGAAAGGAACAGCTTCCACCAACCCAGGTGAAAATCAAGGGCTGAAAAACCCTGACCTACAGGTCTCATCTGGTCAACTATTTGTTTTCTGTTGTAAGCTAAAATAGTTCTTATACTTTTTAATGGATAAAAAGGAAATTATCAAAAGAAAACTTATATTTCAAGTCACCAGAAAACTGTCTGAAATTTAAATTTCAATGTCCATAGATAAAGCTTTTTGGAATACAGGCTCATTTAGCGTGTTCCCACCAGCTTGAGCCACCAGCAGGACATGCGTGACTGTCCCAGTGGGAGGTACAAATGGATCCAATCACTCGTTAGTCTTTTTTCTAATAAAAATAATCTATAGTCACCCAATGAGACAGTCATGCACGTACCACCAGTGGTTCTAGCTGCTTGGCAGTGAGGCTATGAATCACGGCCCATGGTGAACGTGTTCCATATGTCTCATGGCTGCTTTCACACCAACCAAACAGCATGCAGCAGGTGTGACAGAGCCCACAGGCTCTGTACAGAAAACACTTGCTGGCCCCAATCCGGATAATGAGAGCCACAGAGTACAACATTGTGATTTGCAGGCTTTTGTTTACTAAATACTTTATTTCCTCTTTATTAACCCAGAATCTTAAATGAGCTACCATATTATTTCTCAGCCATGATTAATGCTCTCTGCATTGTGGGCACTCTATCTACGAATTCAGTACACAGAGTGTATTTGTGATAAAACGTGACTTGGAAGCCTCCATTCTCTTGGTTTAACTTGGGTGTCATCAGTGCTGGATTAGGAATGATCTACAAAGTGCAATAAAATCTTTTCCATGCTGTTCTTCCATGCTTGTATGTCCAAATGAGTGGCTTCTGGAGCCTTAAATGGTGCACAGGCTTTGTGCTAGGAAATGAGCCTACAAGTGATCGTCCAAGACAGGAAAGACAGGGAACACTTGACATTACCACCAACCATCCCCAGAAACAGCCTTCTGTACCCTTAGCACTCTTCACAGAGCTGCACAGATCCTGAGTGGTCACACCCTAACACTACCAGAACCTTCTCCAGCACACGCTGAAGACGCAGCAGGCCGAACACAGATCTGAGCTTTTGGCACTAAGCTGAGAATTTCCGTGTCAGTGACTCAGTTTCTTGTTCCAGGAAGGCTTTGTCCAGTCAGTATAAGGCTATAAAAACTGACAAAATAGTATCACTGTCTCAGACGACTGCTGCAGTTTTATCTGCAACAACAATTTACTTGGTTAAACACCTGGCTTACCAAGCAACAGCATAGTCTTAGAACTAGCTTCAAGCCCCTCATGATCCTAACTTTATACTGTAAGACTTCCAAACCCAATCCATGCCCTGTCTTAAAAGACCTGCCAAAAGCCATCTGAGCATAGACCTGGACCTCTACATTCCCCTCCAATGCGCCCCTGCCAAAACAGTGGCATGTTCACACTGCTTTGAGTTCTAATGAACATAGCTGCTTTCTAACAGGTTGTCTGGTACTATTTGGGAGAACACAACAAGGTACTTAGCATTTACAATGCCAGCAGCATAGGATAGTTTCTGTGTTTGTACAAGTTTATAAAGTAGCATAGAAATCTGGCTTTTTTCATCAACTGGAACCCAGCTCTAATATATTTATTGAATAATACTATCCTTGCTTGTTAATTTGAAAGCCACCTTTAACATTCCCTAGATTATCTATTTGGATTTATTCAGTTTCACTGAGTAACTATTCACGTATACAACAGAGCTATTTTAATTTTCATAGCTTAATAACATGTTAAAGAATTAATTGTGACTATCGTATCCTCTTCTCTTTTAAAACTTTCCCAGCCACTCTTGCATGTGTATTTGCACATAAACCATAGAATCAGCTTAAGTATCCCAAACATGCTCTTAGCACTTTAAACTGGATTGCATTAAACTTAGTGATTAACACAGGAATTCTGGTAACATTATACTGTTGGTCTTCTCTGCCCATTGGTAAGAGGTAGTTGGGTGCAGTGGCAAACACCATAACACCCAGCTACTCAGAAAGCTGAAGCCGAGTGATCTCTTGAGCCTGGAAGCTGAACAGCCTGAGTAACATGGCAACGTCCTAGTCTCAAAATAAGCACACAAACAACCAAAAACAGATACGATCTTAGTTGGAAATATGCTTTGAGCTTTGGTTTTTACTATTTACCTGTTCCTTCCAATGATAAATCTGTAACAGACTTGTATGACTCACCTCTAATTTCATTCCCACATTATGTACAATCCTGTGGGTCTGTCCAGCCTCAAACTTCTAACCATTTCCAGGAGGTCTACACTTGCCATTGGAATTCTCAGTCTCACTTGTTAGCCCTAAGTTCCCGTTTCAGTACTGCCGAAAGAGGAGGAGAAGGGCTATCACCGTAAGCATTCACTCTGTAGCTGGTGAGAGCACCAAAGGGGAAGGTATGAGAAGGCACCAAAGTGCCTCAGTACAGATGAAGCTATGCAGAAAACTGGAACCAGGATCTACTGTCAATTTGGTTAGATCATGTAACAACACCCTTGGAAAATATGGTACAAATTCTGAGTCTTCACTGCTTTCAAGATGTCCTTATTCCCAGAACATACACTATGTTTCTCAGATGTAAAATAAAAAACTTTTCAGAGTTATCCTCAGTACTGCAATATCAGAATGGCTAAACAAAATTTTTATTCCCAGTTTTCTAGAAGCCTAAATGTCATCAACAGTTTTAGTTGAAATTTTCTTCAGGCCTTGCTTCAGATAAGGCATTAGCCCCAAATAGTCTTAGGAAATTTAAAAATTTTTTCAGTAAAAACCAGGCACAGTGGTGCATGCTTGAGTCCCAACTACTGGGGAGGTTGAGGTAGGAGGATCACAAGTTTTGATGCCAGCCTGGGCAACTAGAGATGCTCTCTCAAAATAAAAAGGGGTATAGGTATAGCTCAGTGGTAGAGAGGCCCTGCGTTTGATTCCCAGTACTGCCAAAAGAAATTTTGTAGTAAGAATTAGAATGTATTTTTAATAGATGTTTAGAACATTAATTTGAAGGGGGAAATACTTACATTTTGCCATTTAAGTTCTTGTGTTTCCACAATAATTTTACCTATCTGTTCTTCATACTGGGTTTCTGCTTCCTGAGTCAAAAAGAAAAAGAATAATGTTATGAACATTCCAGTTCAGCTCTTTCTAGGGAAAGAGAAACAGTAAGGTTCCAGGGAAACCCAGACAGTGGACTTACTACCCAAAGATCTTAAATCAACTATTTTAAATATGCTCAAATAACTAATGGAAACCATGCACAAAATGTTGCAAGTTACTAAAAAAGTAGTAAGAGAATGTTAACCACAAAACAAGTTTACATTCTCAGTTTGAAAGAAATGGTCTGATTCTTTAAAAATCACAAGCTACCAACACTCAGCAAAGATGATATAAACAATTTAGCCATGTAACCATTAAAGGAATTGAATTTTTAATTTAAAGATTCTTCAGAAAGAAATCTCCTCATAAGAACTGTTTCACTAGAGAATTTTGCCAAACATTTAAATTGACACCCAAAAAACATTAGACAAAATCCAATATGCATTCATGATTTAAAAAAAAAAAAAACCTCTCTGCAAGTTGAGAATAGAGGAAATTATTTTTACTTTTTGTAAAGAGCATTTACAAAAACTCTACAAATAACATGAATTACATTTAACAGAGAAAAACAGAAGGCTTTTGCTCTGAGATCAGGAACAAGAAGGGATGCTGGTTCCTGCTGCTCTGATTCCACAGTGTTAGAAATCTGACCGTCGTGAGAAAAACAAACACATAGACCAGAAAGGAAGAAATGAAGCTGTCTACTTGCTGATGACATGAATGCACACAGAGAAACTCTAAGCAACCTACAGAGTCTCCCAGAATAATGAGCTTGGCAGTCACATTGAAGCTGAGAGCCAAGACCAGGCCTGGCATCTGATTCCTAACTTCATGAGACCCCTGTCTTTAAAAAACAACCAGGTGAAGTGTGTTTTCTCCCTGTTACATGTCCAGATGTTTCCCCAAGGCACTCCATGCAGTCATGGACTGGAGCTTCTCAGAGGTGGCTGAATCTAGTTTGTAACTGACTCACGGTCCAGTGCTGGGATTAAGGGTGTGAGTGCTACTCCTGTACAATATAAGGGCAGAAAGAGGCTTGTCCCCTTGTCCCTTCTCCCCCTTCTTGTTGCTTCTGCTGTCTTCCACTGCCATGAACTGTTGCCCCTCTGCCATGTGCCACCCTGCCTTGGGGCCAGCAGGCTATGGACTGGAAACCTCTACAAACTGTGAGCTAAATAAACTTTATCTCCCTTAACTTTGGGCATCAGGTGTTTTGTCTCAGCAGTGAGAAAAGTAACTAAGACACTGCCCTACCTGACTTTGGTGATTAGTGCCTGGGCAGCAACCCTCTCCACCGTGTGTGGGACCCGCAGTGAGCAAACTAATCTGTGACAAGAACAGCCCGAGGAAATAATGAGCTTTTTTTTTTTTTTTTTTTGGATGTTTTAAGCTACTAATTTCTTAAATTACACTATTTTAAAAGCTGTTCATTTATTCAATGTGAAAATATAGAAAACTAGGAGCAAGATAAATTGAATTCAAATATACTTCCAGCAACTTTAGTTTGGTGTAGCTCATTCTGATTATTTTTCTATGTATATGTTTTATTTTAAAAAACTATCTTACTTGTTCTTGAGAGTTACAGAACTGAGAAACACCTTGTGACTGGGTAAGATCAGACTTCACAATCTGGCTACATACCTCCAAGTTGGGAGAAGGTGCCCGCCAGCTGCAGCCACCCAGTCTCCCCTAGTACCTGCCCTAAACAGCCTCGGAAAAACGCCCTCCACCTTCCAATCAGCTGGCTCCCCCGACAACGTTCTCCCCACCACCACCCTGCCTGCCAACTACTGCTTCCATAGTGCGGCAGGCACACAGAACCTTCCGCATGGCATAAGTAAGGCAACATACCCACACAAACCCCAATCTACATACTAACAATGAACATGGAGAAACCAAATTTTTAAGTGCAATTTAGTCAAGCCAAAGGAAATGAAATACTAAAGTGTATTCTTTAAGAAACCATAAAAGGGATGTTTGTTAATACAACACAGATGGACTAGTACATGCAGAGGGAAAGTACCTTTCCCTAAAACAGCATGTAATCCATTTCTATGAAATGGTAGAACAACCAAAATAACTCAGTGTGAAAAAATGTCATAAGAGTGGTTACCTCTTACAGAGGGAAGAGGGGTAGAATTTGTCTAGGAAGAGGCCTGGGATATATGGTTTGGTGGAAACATTTTATCTTTTGATACAGGTATGCTTTACCTAAGCCTAAAAGTCTGTCAAAACTCATTAAAAGTACAGGCAAGATTTATACATTTCACTGTACATTCACTGTAGCAAATTCAATTATAGGCATTTAAAAGTATTTAGTAGGTAGGAAATACTGGAGTTAAATTGATGTCTGTAATTGGAAATCAAGAGATATTTAAACAAGTACAGTAAAATATTAAAATTTTACAGTGTTTACTGTAAAGTTCTTCCAGTTTTGTTGTATGTTTGATAGTTTTCATAACAAAATGTTGCAGAGAGGTCAAAGAAAGGACATAAATGGATTCTGTGCTTTTTAAAAATGAACTCCTTTGCTTGTGGCTCACTATGTATTCCTGGCTTCATCGTACGTCCACAGCCACAGCCATGCACACGCACTTACGCTACCTTACTCAACGACAAACTTCCATGAAGGCTGTCTCATTTAGACTGTTTTCCAGCAGTAAGTAATAGCAAAACCTAACACAGCTCACAGGAATTCTCTCCTATGAAAAGGGGACTAAAGAGAGAGCACTACACGATCATTTTAGTGGCTAACTCAATATCATCAAGAGATATGACTCTGCTCATCTTTTGAGTCTACCATCATCAAAGTAATTTTTGATAGGCTTTCTACCTCTTGTGGCTGCAGAATGGCTATCATACTTGCCAGCACTGGGGGTAGACAGGAAAGAGTAACCTGCAGTAGAAAGAGTGCATTCCCTTAATAAAAGAATAATGCAAGCCTTTCAACACATATCCTCCAATCTCACTGCCATAACCAGCTCACTCTGAAGCCAATCACTGGTCAGGACACACACTGGACATTCATGGATGACTGGACCCAGAGAACTTACCTGACTCACAGTAATAAGAAGTGAGCCCTAAGACACAATCAGGGGTCTCCCACCATAGAAGGTGAGAAAATGCATACCAGCAAGGCCTGCTATGTGGGAGTGAAGTGAGGTGAGATCAAGATCTCTTGAAGTCATATATAATGCGCATTTTTCTCTTTTTTTAAAAAATTTTTTATTTAAAGGGATAAAACAGAAAAAGGAGAAAACTATTACAGAATTTCAAAAAAAACAAACAGTAAGAAATCACTAGTTGATAAATTACATATTGCTCTTTTAGAAATAGTTGTTCAAGTTACAAAACCAAAGCACATAAAATAGACACTCAAGCAGTGACACTGTAAACAGATCTGTTCAACAATCAAACAAGAACTAAGAAATATGGGTAACAATCCTGCACACATAAATATACATGCAGTTATATCTTTTATAGCACTTCCTATTTTCTCTTTTTTACAATAGAAATTATACATTTTTTTATTTAAAGAGAAAAAAAACAGGAAAAGGGTAGAAATATTACAGAATTTCAAGAAAAGAAGATAAACAGTAAGAAATCACTAGTTGATACATTACATATTGTTCTTTTAGAAATAGTTATTCAAGTTACATAATTAAAGCACACAAAGCGGACACTAAAGCAGTGAGAGTCCAAACAGATCTGTTCAGCAATCCAACAAGAACCTAGAAATATGGTCATCAATCCCACACATCTAAACTTACACGCAGCTATATCTTTTATAGCGCTTCCTATTTCCTCCTTTTTTACAATAGCAATTACACATTTTTAAAATTTTATTTAAAGAAAAGAAAAAAAAACAGAAAAAAGAGTAGCAACAATACAGAATTCTAAAAGAAAGAAAGAAAAAGGAGAATGAGAAAAAGCCCTACTAAGAAATCAGTAATTTATAAATTATGTACTGTCATCCTGGATGTAGCTGTTCAAGTTACAAAGTTAAAGGCTACATAGTAAATATTCAAACAGCCAGACTACAAACAGTTCTGCTCAAAGATCCAACAAAGATTCAGCAATATGGTCATCTATTTTACACACAAATATACATGCAGTTATATCCCTTAGAGCACTTTCTTTTCCTCTCTTTTTTACAATAGCAATTACACATTTTGGTTTTATTACTCTTGTAGTTCTTATTTACTTTTTACACTAGAGACACAATATGATATTTATAAATATGATTCTTATTTATTTCACTAATGAGGATCATCTCAAGTTGTCTCCATTTGCCTATGAAGGCCTCAAGATCATCCTTTTTTATAGCTGAGTAATATTCCATTGTATAAAAATGCCACATCTTTTTCATCCACTCTGCAGTTGGTGGGCATCTTGGTTGTTTCCAGGATTTAGCTATCACAAGTTGTGCAGCTATGAACATGGGTGCACATATATCATTATGATATGAACTTTTCAGTTCTTTGGGGAAAATACCCAGGAGAGGGATAGCTGGATTGAATGCGGCTTCCAATCCTAGTCTTCTGAGAATTCTCCATATGGATTTCCATGTACTGACTCGACTGTGCCATGTTATGTTCCAGTTGTTTCTTTCTGCTTTTCCTCTTATTTAATTGCTTATCCTACCTGGTGGTTTCTTTCTGTTGTTGTTTTGGGGATTGTGGTCATTTTTATCTTTGTCTAGTATGTCTTTCAGTATTCTTTCTAGGGTTGGTTTGGTGGACATGAATTTCTTCAGTTGTTCTTTGTCATGGAAGTATCTTGTTTCTCCATTAAATTTGAATGAAAGTTTTGCTGGGTACATCAGTCAGGGTTGAAGGTTGGTTTCTTTCAGGGCTTGAAATACCTCACTCCAAGCTCTTCTTGACTTGAGGGTTTGTGCTGAAAAGTCTGCTGTGATTCTAATGGGCTTTCCTTGATAGGTGAGTTGTGTCTTTTCTCTGGCAGCTTTTAATATTCTGTTTTTATGCTGTATGTCTGAGATCTTAATTATTATGTGTCTGGGTGTGGATTTATATTGATTGTGACTGTTTGGTGTTCTATATGCCTCACTTACTTGCATATCAGATTCTTTCCCCATGTTTGGGAAATTTTCTGCTATTATTTCTGTAAATACTTTACGTATGTCATTTGCCTGCACTCCTGTATCTTCACTAATGCCCATTATTCTTATATTGTTGCTCTTGGCATCATCATGAAGCTTCTGAATTGTCATTTCATGCTGCTTTGTTATTTTTAAAAGTTCTGTCCTTTCCTGATCACTAACTGTGATCCTGTCCTCAAGGTCCAAAATCCTATCCTCAGCTTCCGTTAGGCAGTTTTGCATGCTTTCAACAGAATTTTTTGTTTCTTGGATGTCTTTTGAGTTTCTTTCATGAATTCTGCTTGTTTTCTATATTGTTCATTCAAAGTTTCAATCAGTTTCCCATGCTCATGTACTTTTTTCTCTAGTTCTTCTTTAGCTGCATTCAACAACTCCTTTACTAAAGTTATTTCTATCTTTACATGGGAGATTACTTCTAATTTGATTTCCTCTATAGCCTGATGCAGTTGTTTTTTTATTTCACTGGCTATCTTTTCAGAGATTCCTGGTGTGTTACTTTTGGGGTCCTCTATTTCAATGGCTCCTATACTTGCTTCTGGTGAACTATATGTTTGAGACTGCATTTTGCTTTTTTGTTTTGTCATTTTCACTCTGCCTGGTGTTTTCTATGTGTTGGAGGGGATCACACTATTTTCAGACACAACAAAGTCATATGGTTAGTTGTAGGGGGTTTTACTACTGGCCCTATTTATCCCCTGTACACCTCTATTTTAGGGGTATACTCACCACACTGATACAGTCAATCCCATATAGTCCAAAGTTCGCCACCTGGGAGCAGAATTCCAAATTTTCTCACACAAACTGAATCCCACTGAGATCTTCTGATGTCCCAGATGGGAGGGTGGGCCCAGCTGAAGTGGTCCAGGGCAGTTTTCAGTCTTGGGCAGGACTCCTCGATGTTCCCGGTGGCACGGCGGGCCCTCAGTGAAGGTTCTGGGCAGCTTACCCCTGATGCAGGCTTCCGCTGAGTTACCGGTAGCAGGGCGGGCCCATGGTGGAGGTTCCGGGCAGCTTACCCCTGATGCAGGCTTCCACTAAGTTCATGGTGGCAGGGCGGGCCCTCGGTGGTGGTTCCGGGCAGCTTACCCCTGATGCAGGCTTCCGCTAAGTTCCCAGTGGCAGGGCGGGCCCTCAGTGGTGGTTCCGGGCAGCTTACCCCTCTTATTCTCTTGGCATGAATCAAAACACACTGGCCAGGCACAGTGGGATATGCCTGCAAACCCAGCTACTCAGAAGATTGAGGTAGGAAGATTTTCAGTTCAGAAAACCTGGCCTGGCAACAAAGCCAAATTTGAAATTATATAGCCAAATGTGAATCTGAGAGAATAATTATATACACATTTGTTGCTGTGCCTAGTACACACATCTTTTCCTAAAGCAGGTAGACTGAAAATGGGCAAGACACTGCTTTTCTCATGTAGGTGTGGTTATACACCTTCTTTGAGGTGCCAGACTAGGTTCTGAGATCTTACCATGATCTATCTATATATTGTTCTAAGTATTTTACACAAATTGATTAATCCTGGGTACAATTGTACTAGGCAGATATTCTTAACTATTGGTATTTTATAGATGAGGGAACAGGTAGCAAGAGGATAAATAACTTGCACAAAGTCACACAGCAGAGCCAATGTTTGAGCCCAGAGTCTCACCTGTGTCCAGAGTCTCTTAAATACTGCATTACTTTATCTGCAGGAGACCATGGATGCTACAGAACAGCAGGTTGTTATGATATTTCCCTTCCCTTCAGCAACTTCAGAATTTGGCCTTCACATCCCACAAAATTATAGCACCATTCAAAATCACTTACCTATGGTAAATATGCAAGTACATTCTGATTTTTAGTAGTACATTTCAAGATAAAAATAGAAATTTGCACTGCATGAAAAAAAAGAATTTGAGAACTGCTTCGAATGTTTTAATACTAATGTTTTTCTGTATCAGAAATCTTCATAAAGTAGGAGATTAATTCACTAAAGTGAAAACAGCAGTTTAAATACTATTGGGAAAGAGATTTTCCTAAAATGAACATGTAAGCTATCCCATGAATATCAGAGATAATTTTCATAAGTACTTTTTAGGAAATTGGACCAAGAAACTATCTGGAAGAGTACTTAGTGTTTTGTTAGACACTATGAGAAAATGAACTGAGCAATTTTGTAGGAGTGGATTATGAGTTTGGAAAGGAAAGTCCAAGTGCCTTGTTAGAGTTCGTGCTGCTTGGACATGCACCTCCTGTATGACTATGTCCCTAAATCTGTTCAGGGTCAGGAACTGAAGAGGTCTGACCAACACACAGCCCATCTTGTAAAACTACAGCCTGAAGCAAGCACTTTAAAAAAGGATGACACTTTCTAAAGGTTATAAAGAGTAAATAAACCATCAAATTACTCCTCTTTTATTGTTTTTGTAAAAACACTTAAATCCTTGAAGTCCTAAGGCATCCAATAAAAAATAAACACTTTTAAGATTCTGTAATCTATGATACTTTATTGCAGTTACAGATGGGATTGTCTTAGTATATTTAATATATTTTTCTCATTGACAATTTCACAGGAATTTTTATTAAAAACTTTTAAAATCTGCTTGAAAATGGATAAAAGGAAAATGAATGTTCCAATGAAAGCATAATTTTTAACAAAAAGCCTGAAGTTAAATTAAAATCCTAACATAGTAGAAGCATATATTCATGCTATTTGTTGGCAATATGGCTAACACTCATTTAATAAATTTTCCATGTAGGATAAAGGCATATTCTACAATTATAATCAGAAAGGAGTATGATTCCACTCAGAATAACTGATTTTATGGGGCACTGAAATATTGTCATGTTATTTACCACACACTAATTGCCAGTAATTGCCCCATTTTCCCTCACGACTTCTTCAAAAAATCACTACTTTAGACTACTTGAAACTCCACTGAGTTTGTTACAGTCTAAGAATTTATGCCTACTTAAATATCTAATAGCTTTAATATGTTGTCTCTTCTTCATAATTGTGCTGATACCTGATGCTTACTTTGTGATAGTGTAGTTAGTAATTAGCATGGGATGCTGCACTTAGTAAACTTCTGACTCTCATATAGACTGAGAAAAAATGGTTTCTGAAATTTACTAGATGAATGCAGATCTTAATAGTTTAAAAGCTCCATGGTAGCTGAGTGAGATTACCTCTGTATTCCCAGCATTTTTGGAGGCTGAGGCAGGAGGATCCCAAATTCAAACCCAGACTGGGGAACTTTCTGACTTACCAAGACACTGTCTAAAAATAAAAAATAAGAAAAAGAAGTGTGGATGTGGCTCAGTGTGAAGATTCTGGTTTAATCCTCAGTATAAAAGCCTCATGGCAGAGGACTTTAATCTCCACTGTCAGATGATTTGCATTAGAAATGTATTTTGTTTAAAGACTTTCAACTCTCTTCCAATTTTTAGAATCCAATAGATTTCACATTAAAATCTGCATATCTATTATTTCCTCAAGAAGATATAGGCTTTTAAATTCAACAGGATTTCTACTCACATCACATGCCAACTATCTAAATTCTACAAAAAGCTAAATTTGTTGTAACTTCTGTAATTATTACTGATCATCTCTCTTCCTTATCAGTTAATCTGTGAATCTAGCAGACAAGAGCATTTCTCAGAAATAGCACCTAACTTCTAAAATACACATCTATGGATTCAGTATAAACTATTTTATTGAATCATACTGTTAATTTGTATGTCATTATTAATTGAAAACATTCCACATTCCATTTTTTCAAATATTATCATTAACAATTTAGGTTCACAAGGAGAAAAATGAGTACTGTCCTCTCATGTTAACTACAATAAAGTCATGAAACACAGGGAAATAAAAGAAACTTTTTCTTTGATTTTATTTTGATATCCTTTATGCCTTCTTATTTGGACTAAAACCTTTAAACTATAACCCTTGACTGTATACCTTGATCTTTTTATGCCTTCCAGTAACTTCCTATTATCTATTAGTGGAAGAACATTTGAAAGGAATAGGAAGAGCTGAATATCATTAGTCTGTGGAGCTTAAGTTACCCTAGAAACTATCTCAGATCACTTCCAGATCAATTTTCATTATCTTGCAAAAAAGTCCAATGACTCAGAATACTCCAAGTTCACAGAGAGAGGGGAAGAATAAAGAGGTGATGTTGATAGCAATCGATATTTCATTAGAGAATGAGAAACTGAAGCAGAACCACCAGCAGTCATGTGGAGATGGGCTTTGTGTTCAGGTCTCACCAAGGAGGAACCCTAGAAAATATACTAGGATTTTAGTTGGAAGCCCAAAGAGCTACGCTCTAGGCATAGACAATGGAAATAAACCAGTCTTAAAAAGGGAAACAATCTCTAGTCAGCTCAGCCTGTGACTAATAAGGTGACCTGTCCAACTCTGGTTTCCAGAAGCAAAAGTAAATCTCTCATTCAAAGCCTCAAATTATCTTTGTAATTTTTCGTGAACAAGGTCAACTATTCCATCAAAATGCACTGTACATTACAGGATATAAGGTCAAATGACCAAAAATTAAGAGAGAAAAAATATCAAGGAAGAGGATGAAAATGAAATGGATCTACAAAAGGTACAAATATTGGAGTTTATTGGAAGACTTTAAATATATGTGATTGATAGGCTTGAGAAATTAATGACAACATGAGTTTCAGCAGAGAACTGAAAATTATGACAGAAGGATTGAGTGGAAATTTTAATATTAATTTTAAACTAAGAACTCAACAGATTGACTTTACAAGATGACTAGATGAGCTGAAGAGAGAGTAATGATGGAGAGGAAGATGGAAGATTTGAACAAGACTGAAAAATGATCAGTATATTCACAAAACATTTTTCCAAGAAACACAGAATACATATGCTTCCCAAAATCAACAGTTTTGGGATATTTACCAAAACTGGTTACAGGCTTGGCCAAATTATTATATTAGAGAAAGATAAAGATGTGTAGCACACACATCTTCCATGTTAGTCTGTGCATATGTTCTCTTTTATTCCTGCCTCCCTAGAATCACTAAAGGAGAATACTAAAACATACCTGAGGAACAAATAGACATTTCCAGAGTAAACCAGTTTGTTGATGTTAGATGTTCTTCCAATAGTATGAGCACATCTATTGCCAGCAGAGGAGAGCTTGCTATGAAAGTGCAACTAAAATTATCACAAGAAATATTAAGTTCCAGTATCTCCTTTCAGACAAAAGGACAAGTTAAATGTGGAATGTGTTATGTGGGGATAAGTGATACATTTTGCACAGCTCTCCTACAGCTTGGTGGCTGCCTGTATTTTCCTTTAAGTTTTACCTTTTGAAGAAATGTTGAACAAGTCTTCATTCTTTGTGTGCCAGCCCTCTAAATATTTGACATTATTATATTTTCACATTAAAATCCCCCTTAAAGCATTTATTCTGCATTTATTCAATGAATATTTAATTGAACTTTTTTTTTTTTGTACCGGGGATTGAACTCATGACCACGTGCTTGCCAGGCGGGTGCTTATGCTGCTGAGCTAAATCCCCGGTCCTTAACTGAATTCTTGAAGGAAAACCTGATCAGCAGGCCTCCAGTAGGCTCCCATGTGTGCCAAATGCTTCTGCAACAGGATCAAGTGCACAAGGAGCAGGAAATTATTGTGGAGGTGTTGACAGCATAAGGTGAGTTCAAAAAACCTAGGTAAAATGAAGCTTTGGGGAATAATTTTTTAAATAAAAACAAACACCCACTATTCCTAACTTTTTCACATTTCAAAAATATCTTTTTAAGTTGGAAATATAAGTAGACTAAAAACAGAATGAATGAAACACAGTAAAACAGTATAGCCAGGTATGGTGTACACACCTGAAATCCCAGCACTGAGAGGCTGAGGCAGAAGAATCCCAATTTTGAGCCCTGCCTGGGAAACTTGAAAATATCCCACCTCAAAATGAAAAATAAATATATTAAAAGGGCTGTAGCTGTAGCTCAGTGTGAGGGCCCTGAATTCAATCCCCAGTACTGCAAATAACAACAGAATGTACATTTTAGATACTGGCCTAAAGTTGTTTCACTCAAGAAAAGTGACAGTTTAGGCCAATTCTGTAAAAAAATATTTCTTTACAATGCTTATTCAAGATACACTGTTGCAGTAGAATTTTTTTCTTTAAACAGATTTTTGTTACACTAACAAATAGCTTTATATAGGATAAACACTGTATTATTTAAATGTTATTATATCAATAAACTTCAATAATTTTAAATCCCAGACCAAAGTTCATCTTATAGCAAAAATAATTGTTTCAGATCTTGTTTTCACACTTAGAGCTTATTTTGAGGAAGTTGCCAAATTCTATCAATTCTTCTTTCTGCCTCTTTTGTTCTGTCTTCCCACACTGTGTAAGTCCCATTCACCTCATCTTTATACCAATACTACAACAGTTTTACTGTTTATTTTCTTCTGTCCTATACCAGCTCCAATCTATTATATGCAGAGTTAACAAGTACCATTCAAACTTAGATCGATGCAATCCCAGAAATTAAATGCTGTTTATTAGAGGATTTGCACAAAACAGACCTTCTGAAACTAGAATCTCTTACAATTTTACACTAGATAGCTCCTTTTAAAAAATCTGAATGACCACTTAAAAATGAGAACATTTGATTTTCCGTGCTCAGAATACTTGATACACACATCCATTATATCACTTATTTATTTACTGCTTTGTTTCATTATTTAATCATTTCTTAGGTGCAAACTTTACAAAAATAAAATCTCCCAAGAGCAGCTATTGTGTCTCACTGTAGAGTTATCCATGCATTCCCAGACTCAATAAATAGTAACTGATCATCAAATATTTAATAACCTGAAAATTTCTATTATTTTGTTTTAGTTTCCAAATTCCTTATTTCCCATTTCCTGATCATTGGTCTGTGTGTGTAGGTGCGCACACATGTGCATATGTGTATGTGTGTGATACTGGGGAATGAACCCAAGGTCTTTGCATTGAACCACATCCGCAGTCCTTCTTATTTGTTTGAGAGAAGGTCTCACTAAGTCACTAGGTTGCCCAGGCTAATCTTGAATTTGCAATTCTCCTGCCTCAGTCTCCCAGTTGCTGTGATTGCAGGCATGTGTCACCATACCCGGCTGATCATCAGATTTAATCTGTCCTGTACTCTTTTACTTCATTATTTGGACTGTATATTTTCTCTATAAATGACAGGTTATTTTGTTAGACTTTTTCCCCTTAGGAAAAAAAACTAGAAAAACCATATTCTCTAGTTTTAAAACTTTTTTTTCCAAAAAAGAGCTCACCCTTCTCATACGCAACTCTTCTAATGCTTCCAGTAAACTTGTTTTGAAATCTAACAGCTGAATAGAAAAAATTGTCTCTGAAGAACTCTGAAGAGTAAAGGCAGATGATGATGACTCAGAGTTGATATCATTCTCCATATTAATATTTATTTCCTGTAATATAAAATGTTTTAAGTGAAAAAGCATTTATATAAACTTTTCAAGTAAAAACAGTTACTATAGAAAACAACTTGAATTTCCCAAAATGAAAGCAATTATTGTTACAATTACATACTAATAAAACATTTTTTAAAATGTAACAATCTTTATCCCATAATCGTCCATGTTTAACATTTAACAGTTCTGTTATCATTCTTCCTCTCATCTCCACACTGAGCAAGAGTTCTGTGTCTCCAAGGCAAGGCTTTTCTGGTACCTGAGTACCCTGAGAAACCAGATTTTCTGCCCCTTCACACCAGTCTTCTCCAGGCTGGGTTCCTACACTGCAGGCAACACTTGGTACTTTTTTAGTTGTTTCATGCCTAGATGAATGCATATTCCCTTGCTACACCTTGCCTTTACATAAAGCTACTTTGCAAGGATGATGTGAACACTAACAGTAATGCAATCTTTAAACTCAGTAAAATTGGAAAAGACCTATGGTAAAGTTCTTTTGCTTTAAAACCAAGGTATTCAAACATCTTCTCAAACTAGAAAATGTATGACTCGAGCTATAAGAAGCAACTTCTCAGCTTTTCAATTTGAAGTAATTATTGCTTCATCGGTAATTGCAAAGAAATACACAGGGAAACCCTACATACCACTCACTCAGCCTCCTCCAATGTCAACTGCCTCTGTAACAATAGTACAATATAAAAACATGTATCTGACACTGGAACAATCCACAGAGCTTACCAGGATCTGACCAATTACACAAGCACTCATTGTGTATGTGTGTTGTACGTATCCTTTTATGCAATATACACACATAAGTGTATAGTTGTTTATCACAGCTCCACATCTATCATGTAGTTTCAAGTAAGTATCAATACAACCACCATCCAGATGAAGAACTCTCAGTCCAATGGACTCCACTGTGACAACCCACTCCCTCCTGACATCCCTGATCCCTAACAAACACTAATCTTAATCTGAGTTGCAGAAGAACATGTTAGAAAAATTTGTATTAAGTTGGATGGTGAAAGAAATTTAAGCCTATTAACCCAATTTAAAATGCTTCCAAATTGGTAATGTACTAAAGAACCCAGCAGCAGCAAACTAGAGGAAGGCAACTTTACCATACGTATTCAAGCAATCTTCTTAAGTGATTTTTCAAGAACAGTGAGTAGAACACAAAGATAACCATGCATGAGAGGAGACATGTTATTATGAGAACCAGCAGAAAAAAGGAAAACAGACCTGCTAGAGACTGGCATTCTTACATACAGCCCATATAGCAACTACAATATGTTTATAGAAAGTCAAGTTTGAGACCATAAAAAAGCAGTGATTTTAATCAAATTTCTAAATATTCATTAAAATGCACAATCAGAAATAGATAAATCAGTTCATGTGCTTTGCATAAGAATGTCTATATAGATAGTCTATATTTAGATGGTGCCCCTGATGATATACTAAAGACCCACAGCATATCACAGCCTCTCCAGGACCCAGAATCAAGACTCCTGGAAAACAACTCAGCAAAAATCAAAAGAAGGGTTCCAGAAATCAGGAAAGAGCTGACAGGGAGACTGGGGGGGGGAGAGAGAGAGAAAGGAAGGAGAGAGAGAGACAGAGAGAGAGAAAGAAAAAGGGAGGGAGAGAAGAGAAAGAGAGAGTGGAAAGAGAGAGACAGGGAGAGGGAGAGAGAGAGAGAAAGAGAAAGGGAGGGAGGGAGAGAGAAAGAGGAAGGAAGGAAGGAAGGAAGGAAGGAGAGAGGGAGAGAGGGAGAGAGGGAGAGAGGGAGAGAAAGAGAGAAAGAAGAAGGAAGGAAGGAGAGAGAAGAGAGAAAAGGTCTGGAAGGCCAATGACAGCTCCCAGGGAGGGGGACATGGCTTCACAGCACACAGTTAGCCCGAGAGGGTCAGCACTGCCAGTACCAAGAAAGGCCCATGGCTACCGTAAGCTGCAGATACAGTGTGAGGCTTTGCTTTGAAAGTAACTCCTTCCACACAGCAGGCTAGATAGAGCCAGAGAAGAAGTCCACAGCAGTGCTAATCGTACATGGGAGTGATATCATCAAGAGCCATTTTGGGAAGGGATTAATTGTTTAACACTGAGCTTACTCCAGGAATCAGAAGTCACAGAATAATCACACTTCAGGTTTCTGGAGTCACTCAGTCACTGTGAATGGGTGGGAAATGGCCACATGAAACAGTTGTGGACAGTGGGCAGGCTTGTGGTAGATACCTGAGAAGTTGAAGCACCTGTGAGCTCAGGCCAGGACACAGTGGCCCCACCATCTGTGATGAGAAGCCAGGTTGGTCCTGTGTGTTTTCCTAAGGGCCTGGGTCTGAAAGAGGCAGCATTAAGTGCTACGGACTGCTTGACATCCTCCAGTCACTTAATTCCAGCACAGAGCTCAGTGGTTTGCTTGCCTTCCTATCTGCTGACACAATCAACCATACACAGGCCTTGGTACCAAGGTGGAGCCTCTAGGCCAGAGCACAAGAGGCACCTCACATGTGCGCAAGCTGTAAAGCTAGGAAGACTGCAGTGATTGGGGCACTTGGAAGGGCACAAACACTACAACCACCAGCATTAATACAACTGTCAGGCAGAACTCAGCATTTACACAAACATTGATAATAATAATATTAAGGTTTATTAATTTTTAGCTTTTTAGTCAGCTCTATGCTACTATTGCTGAATTCTTTTCTATTGCCAATGGTGGTACAGTGGAAACAAAATCTGCCTTCGCTGTGACTCACCACCCTTTACCCCAATCTGGCAGAGATTCCACTGTTACAGGCCTGGAAAGGAACCACTCACCCAAACACATGGAGGAATTCTCTGACTCATTTCTCTTCCTATGTTTGTATTTTTGGTAGTGTTTTTTTGTTTGCCCTCTTTTGCTTTGTTTCATTCTATTTTCTTTTTTTTTTTCTTGTTTATTTTTTCTATTAACTTTTTTTAGTTTTAATTTTTATTCTTTGATTAGATTATTTCACTTTTTTCTTCTCATTTCTTTTTATTTATTTTTAAATTTAACCTCTTTCATTTTCCCCTTTCTCTAACCCCTCCTTTATTATTACTATTATTATTATTAAACTTTATTACTTTTTAGCTATTTAGTCAGCTCTATGCTATTATCACTGAATTCTTTTCTATTGGTAATGGTGGTATAGCTGTTGCATTTAGTAGACACATACTCTATGACAATATTTGGATTGTCTTTGTACCTATGTTATATGCCAGATCTCTTTTCTATTGTTAAGAGTGGCAGGTTAGCTTTTATTAGTCCTTATGATATGTCAGTATCTAGTTTGTCTTTAATTCCATTATTATTGGCAATTTATTATTGTCAATGGTAGCACAGTTGACTTTTAATTGGTTTTTACTGTATGCCAATATCTGGTTTGCCTTTGTGTCATCAACACTATCACAGTTTGTTTTCTCCTAAGTGGTGCTAGGGGCAGAGGCCCCAGAAGAAGGTCAGGCACTAACAAGATCCTCATATATTATGCTAAATAGGTTGAGGAAGGATATAAACATAACCAAAGCGAATGACACATCATAGGGAGACAGATTCAAACCACAGAGATCCTCGCAGTAGTGACAGTTTTTCTAGCCTAACTGATCTTCAACCAATAACACAAAAATAGAAATATGAAAAGAAAGGCAATAAGATGCCTCCAAAACTCTTAAATGCCCCCAAAGCTAGTATAATGGACAATGAAGCAGAGGAACTTAAAGGCAAATAATTCATAAAACTAAATGATGAAGATGTTTGAATAAATAAAAGAAACAGACAAATTTGTAAGATGTTTATCAAGCTTAAAGATGGTTTTATTAAAGAATTTCAGAGGAGTCTCTGAAGATGGTGAGAAGATAGTAGAACAGTAAACAGCAGAATAAATAGCCTCTCTGAGAGAAACAGTCCAGATGCTGGAATATAGCATTCTAAAGAAGACAAGAAGGAAAGAAGTGGGTCCTCTCAACCAAGGAAGAAACTAAAGTGAGAATGAAGCCCAGAGAGTATAAAAAAAAAAAGAAAAAAACAGAAGAAGGCAAGAGCCAGTGATGCTCTCACTGGAGCCAGTCCCACTGTACCAGAAGTGCTGTTGAAACCTGGAGACTCATAGGCCAGTGAAGCTGGTGGCTTGCAAGCCCGAACTTCGGCGGGGAGATGCGGTGGCAGAGGGGAGTGGCGGACCAGAGAACTGCACTGGCTGGCAGTGAGTGTGGGAACTCAGTCCTCCCATGGAAGTGGGTGATTGGCCAGGAGCCATTTTGGAGTCAGGCAGGATAAGCCCAGAAACAGAACTGCAGCTGGCTTCATTCAGCCACTCCTAGCTTGGAGCAGACTGGTGGAAATTGCTTGGACTGAGTCCTGCCCCTGTGCTTCAAGTTTTCCCTAAAGCTATCCCTAAACAACCCACTGGCCCCGCCTGGTGCACAATTAAGTGGTGAAGAATCCCTGTGGTTAATCTAGTTTGGAAGGGAGCTGCCAGCCTGCTCTGCCCCTGCATACACTCCAGTAGCCACCAGCAGACTGGAGAAAGCAGCACACAGCAGAAATACTTAGCTTCAGAGTACAGAAATACATGCTTCACAGTAATTATAACCAATATAGGAAGTGCCGGGGACACCACTACCCACTTGTCTGGAAGAAACCAGGAACATAACAAAAGGAAGAAGCAAAAGGCAGTCTCTAGCCTCCAACCCAAGTAGTACTAGTCCAGGAGATGTAAACATGGAAGAGATCTGGAGTCACACACCTGCAGTTTCTGAAGCAACAGCAACTGAAATAAAGGACTCCATGAAGCTATAAAAGAACTTAGAACAGAAATACTATTACAGGTAAAAGAAGATATGAGAAAATAATAAAAGAATTGCTAAGCACCTCTAAAGACACAGATGGAAGAATAGAGGAGCATAAAAAAAGGAGGGAAACCTTCAATGTAGAATATAAAAAAAATCTAGAATACATGAAACAGATTCAAAGAGATTACCAGGAAATTAAAAACTCCATTGAAATCTGACAAAACTGCTGAAAAAAAAATAAAGACAGACTATCAAACCTTGAAGATAGTTTTGCAGCTTGTGATTGCGAAAGGAAAGATCTCTTAAAAATAACAAGGAACCAGGAAGTAAAATACAAAGGCTAGAAGATGACAAGAGGATTTATAACTTAAGTATAAAAAATGTGAGTGAAGAAGTAGGGGTAAACACAAATGAAAACCAAAAGCTAGTCACAGAAATAATTAAAGAAAGCTTCCCAAGCATAAGAAAAGGAAATGATATTCAGATAAATGAGGCATACAGAACTCCAGCCAGCTATAACCAAAATAGCCAGCTATAACCAGACATATAACAATCAAGATCCCAGAAATTCAACACAAGCACAGAATATTAAAAGCTGTCAGAGAAAAGAAACAGATCACCTATTAAGGAAAACCCATCAGAATCATGACAGACTTTTTGATTCAAGCCATCAAATCAAAGAGAGCTTGGAGTAAAGTATTCCAAGTCCTGAAAGAAAATAACCTCCAACCCAATTGATGTACCCTGCAAAACTATCTCCCAAAATTAATGGAGAAACAAGATGCTTCCATGACAAAGAGGAACTGGGGGAGTTCATGACCACCAATCCAACCCTACAAAAAATAATGAAGGACATTCTAGAGAGAGAGAAAAAAAAGACCATGGTTTCAGGAACAGCAGCAGAGGGGGCTCACTGAACGGGGCAGACAGTGGAATGAAGGGGAAAAGTAGACAACCAACAGCAGAAAAATAGCATGGCAGAGATGAGGCAGAGAAGGTTGGCCATAATCACTAATACGGATGGTCCTGATTCACTAATAAAAAGAAACACAGGCAGAGTGGATCAGGAGATAGGATCCATCAATATGCTCTATGTAAGAAATACAATTAACACGAAAGAGGGTTTATATACTGAAAGTCAAAAATGAGAAAACAATGCTTTATGTTATAGGGAACCAGAAAAAAGTGGGGGTAGCTTTCCCATCAGCTGCAGATTGGTTAGAAAGCCATAACACTTTTATAAAATGGAAAACTATCCATCTATAAAGGCAGAAAACCTTGAGGCTCTTGTAGGTAAATGGATACAACTTGAGATCATGCTCAGGGGTAAAAAGGTTCAGAATCACTTAGGTGAATAGTGGGTTGCCTGATTTAAAAACTAAAGGAGTTAGTGGGATACAAAATGTACAATGCACCCTGTGAAAGTGAAAGGGGAGGAAATGTCTAAAAAGGGAAGGTTGTGGCCATTGTTAATCTTTTATCATGATTTGAAACCCATATTGTTTTCATCATTCTGTTTAATTTGGTTTTATTCTGTTCCAGTTTGTCTACTTGTATTAGATTTGATGGCACAGACAGCTATTCCAAAGATAGCAGGATGTATTATGGTAACCATTTTTGATTTCCTATTAACTTGATTTGAGGCCCTGTATTGCTTTCACTGCCTTGTTTTGACTGATTTTATTTGATCTGTTTTGTTTGATAGTATCAAATCTGAGGGTATAGGCAAATACTTTAAATACAATAAGCTTCACTATGATACCCATTCTGGTCTGACTATTATCTTCTTTTGAAGTCCACAATGTCTCCAATGTTTTGTTTTTATTGGTTTTGTTCTGTACTGTTTTGTTCAATTTTATTATGCCTGATGATATGGGCAATTCTCTTGACAATAACAAGAGGCATTATAATAACCATTGTTGACCATCTTGTATTTTGTTTTTAAGTCATGTACTATGTCCATCCTTTTGTTTTGACTGACTCTATTTTGTTTTGTCACATTTAGCTTTATTCTCTTCAAACTAAAAAAAAATAATTTCATTAATAAAAATGCTTAACAAGCTTAAAGAAGAAACACAATAAATTAGGAATATATACTATAAATGACCTTTTGATAAAGAACCAAAATTATGAATAGAAAGTAAGCAAAAATACAAAATATGAAAAAAATTCAATAGAAAGCATAGATAGCAGATTTGACCAATATAAAAACAGAGTATCAGAAATTAAAAACAAGGTAGATAGAGTGGATCATAAACTCAGTGATATCTTAAAAATGACAAGACATCATGCAAACTGGATCCAAAAGCTGTTAAATGACTCAAAAAAAAAAAAAACCTCAAATGAGGGAAAGAATTCAATATTCAAGTACAAGAGACATATAGAATATCCAGGACCAGAAAATAACCTATCCCTGACACATCACAATGAAAAATTCAGAAATCCAATAGAAGAATAAACTACTAAAAAGCTTTTAGAAAAAAAACTGCAAGTGACTTATAACAGCAATCCTATCAGAATAACTGCAGATTCTTCAGTACTAACCTTAAGGGCCAAACTTCTTCAAGCCCTAAAAGAAAACAATTGTCAACCTGCACTTTTATATCCTTCAAAATTAGTCTCCAAAATTGACAGAGAAATAAAGATTTCCAATGACAAAGAAATCCTAAAAAATACATAACCACTAAATTAACACTGCAGAAAATATTTAATGCAGTCTTAGAGACAGGGAGGTCAGTAACACCAAAGAGACTAAAGGAAAGTATACGTCTAACTAGGAAAGTAATTAAACAAAAGGAAAAAATAAATTAGCACTGGAAAAAATCATATGATGACAGGATTCACTAAATACTTTATAATGATAGTCATCAATATCAATGATCTTAAATCCCCAATCAAAAGACACAAACTGGCAGATAAAAAAGAATGTAACACAGGGCTGGGGATATAGCTCAGTGGCACAAGTGCCTGCCTGGCAAGTGCAAGGTCCTGAGTTTGATTCCCAGAACTGAAAAAAAGAAAGAAAGAAAGAAAGAAAGAAAGAAAGAAAGAAAGAAAGAAAGAAAGAAAGAAAGAAAGAAAGTCAATCATATATTGCCTAAAAGAGACAAACCGCACCCAAAAGGAAGATCACAGGCTTGAAAGGATGGAAAATGATATTCCATGCAACTAAAGCCCAAAAGCAAGTAGCTATTTTATTTTCAGACATAACAGACTTTAAGCCAAAACTGATCAAAGGAGACAATGATGGCTATACATATCAGTAAACAATTCAAAACAGATAATAATTGTAAATATTTAAGCACCATATGTTGGCACACTCTACTTCATAAAACAAAAACTACTGGACATATGAGACACCAAAACAATCATAGCAGACTTCAATAAACAGGTTAGCTAGACAAAATAATCAACATGAAATTTTTCCAAAATGAAATATATCTTGGGCCATAAAATATGCATAAATAAATACAGAAGAATTAAAATTCTCTCCTGCATTCTATCAGATCACAGTTGAATAAAACTAGAAATCAACAGCAAAAGAAACCATAGAAACTACAGAAACACATGGAGATTAAGCAATATATTATCGAATAATAAATGGACCACAGAAGAAATCAGGGAAATGTAAAAGTTACAAGAATAATACTATAACATAATATACCAAAACCTATTGTACACAATAAAAGCAGTCCAAAGAGGAAAGTATACCCACTATGAATTCACACATTAAAAGAAATGATGGGTCCCAAATAAATAACCTAATGATGCATGTCAAGATCCCAGAAGAAACAAGACCAATCTAAATCCAAAATTAGAAGGAAATAAATTATAAAGATTGAAGCAAAACTTAATAAGTTAAGAGTAAAAAATGATATAAAGGATCAATGAATCAAAAAGTTAGTTCTCTGAGATGAAAAACAAGATTGATAAATACTCAAATTTACCAAAAGAAGGAAAGAAAAACATCATCAGTGCAATGAGAAATGAAAAAGACACAGTCACAACTGACACCATGAAAATCCAGATTATAGGAAACAATTTTTGAAAACATATATTCCAATAAACTGCAGAACCTTGAATAAATTAATAAATTTATAGACACACAGGAATTACCAAAGTTGAATCAAGAAGATATAAAACCCCTGAATATACCAATAATAGGTAATGAAGTATAGGCAGTAATAAGAACCCTAGCAACTAAGAAAGTCCAAGACCTGAAGGATTCACTGTAGAATTTTATTAGAACTTCAGGGAAGTTATAACGTCAATACTCCTTAAAATCTTCACAGCAGCTGAAAGAGAAGGAGCTCTTCCAGGGTATTCCTGGAAGCTAGCAATACCCTGCTAGCAAAACCATGCAGGGACTTAGAAAAAAAAGGAAAGAAAAAGAGGGAGAGAGGGAAGGAGAGAGGGAGAGAGGGAAGGAGGGAGGGAGGGAGGGAGAAGGGAAAGGAAGGGAGGGGAAGGGAAAGGGAAAGGGAAGGAAAAAGGAGAAAAAAACCTACTGGGCAATCTCTTCAGTATAGATTTAGAAATCCTCAAGATACTGGCAAACAGAACGCAACAAAATCTCATAAAGATCAGACATCATGACCATGTTGGCTTCACCCTAAGGCTGCAGGATAGTTTAACATATGTGGTTAAATCAATAAATGCACTACACTACATAAACAGGACAAAAATCATATGATCATCTCAATAGATACAGACAAAGCCTTTGGGAAAATCTAATATCCATGCACTATAAAAAACCCTGACAAAAATAGGTATAGAAAGACCTAATCTCAAGTTGATAAGAGCCATTTATGATAAATCCACTGCCAACATCATACTAAATGGGGAAAAGCTGAAAGCATTCCTCTAAAATCAGGAACAAGACAAGGATGACTGTTCTCACCACTCCCATTCAATATATTACTCAAAAGTTTAGCCAGTGCGATCAAGCAAGACAAAGAAATAAAAGGGATACATTAAGAAAAGAAAGAAGACAAACTACTCTATTCACAGATAAAAAAAATCCTTTACATAGAAGACCCCAAAATCCTTCACCAAAGAAACCCAGAACTAATGAACAAATTCACCAAAGTAGTTACATACAAAATCAATACACAAAAATCAATAGTGACCTTATATACCAAGAATGAACCCACTGAGAAAAAAAATCAGGAAAACAATCCCATTAACAACTAAAAAAAAGAATTTGGGAATTAACCTAAGTGAGGAAGTAAAAGACCTTTACAATGAAAACTATCACACTCTGAAAAGGGAAATTTAAGAGGACATCAAAAATGGAAAAACATCCCATTCCTGGATAGGCAAATTAATATCAAAATAAATATATTACTAAAAATGATACAGAGATTTAATATTATACCAATCAAAATACCAACATCATTCTTAACAGAACTAGGAAAAACATTCCAAAACGTATACAGAGCCAGAAGAGACCCAGAGCAGCAAAGGAGTCCTGGACAACAGAGGCAAGGCAGCAGGCATCACAATTCCAGATTTCAAGTTATACTACAACACTACAATGATTTAAAAAAAAATAAACCAGCATGTATTGATACAAAAAACAGACATGTGGATCAATGGAACAGAACAGAGGATGCAGAAAACAATCCCAGGCACCTTTAGCCATCTGATCTTTTTTTTTTTTTTTAATTTTAAGAAGGGTAAAATTAAACATAACAAAGCAGAACAAAACAGAACACAAAAAAGCAATGTAAGAAACATATATTTCAAAGCAAGACCATCAGAGATCTTCACTATCATATTGTCTCTTATTTTCTTCCAACTAGATGTCCATATCTTCACATACAGAGAATTCACATGAAATAACATAGTATAGACCTGATCTGAACAGGAGGAGGAAGACATTTTAGATCTTCAAGACCAGACAATAGAGAAGTCAACAATGGCTGTCATAGTGTCTCTCATTCTCTTCAAAACAGCTGTCCATACCTTCATGTATATTGAATTAAACAATACAAAACAGACTAAAATCACTCTGAACAAAGAATAATAGTACTGCTGGATTTCACATCATGATGCTACAGAATCAGCACTGGGTACTATAGTGTCTCTTTTTCTTCAAAGTAGTTGTTCATTTCATCATGCATTATACAATCAGTTCTCATAAACTGTTTATAAGTTCTACGCATGCCTGAGTCTCTACATGTATTTCTATCCTTTCTTTATTAGAGGGAAAAAAACATAGCAAGACAAAACAAAACAAATTCCTATAAAAACGTGAAACAAAAAAAAAATCATATAAAACCACAGTACAAGGTGATCTACAATGGTTACTGTGTTGTCTTTTGTTATCTTCAATAGACTTGTCTATATCATCAGGCATAAATGAGTATAGCAGTATAATTGAATATAGCATTACATAACAATATTAGTAAAAATAAAACATTGTTGACAGTATAAAACTTCAAAGGCAGGTAATAATCAAACTAGAGTAGATATTCTAGTGAATCTTATCATCTTAAGTGCAGTTGCCTATACTCTCAGACTTGATACTATCAATCATAACAGCTTTGAATAAAATCTATCAATACAAAACAGCAATCTAACAAACCAGATTTGATTATGATCAGTCATGGTAAAACAGTGTAATTTATACAGAGCTTCAGATTAAGTTAATAGGAAATTAAGGATGATTACCATACTATATCCTGCTATTTTCTGGATAGCTGTCTGTGCCCTCAAATCTAACAAGTAGACAAACTGGAACAGAATATAATCCATCTAAACAGAGCAGTGTGAGTAATATGGATTTTAAATCCTGATACACTATTAACAATATCCTCTGCCTTCTTTTTTTTTTTAGACTATTCCTCCCCTTTCACTCCCACAGGGTACTGCTCAATTAGTAGAATGAAGAGACAATCTACCAAATGGGAAAAATTTCATCAGTCACTCCCCAGAGGATTAATAGCTAGCATATATAAAGAACTCAAAACACTAGACACCCTTCTCAAATAAAAATCTAGTCAAAAATGGGGAATTGAAATGAACAGATACTTCTCAGACAAATGGCCAGTGAGTACATGAGAAAGTGCTTGGCACCTTTGGCTATTAAAGAAGCTCAAAACAAACAAAAAAATAACAAAAAAACTGAGATCCAGCTTACTTTTTAAAAATAGTTATTGTCAAGAAATGAAATAAAAACAAATGCTGATGATTTTGCATGGAAAAAGAAACCCTTTTACATTGGTGGTGGGAAGGTAAACTAGTGTAACCACTATAGAAATAAGTATAAAAATTCCTCAGAAAACTAAAAATAGAAATTTCATTTGACACAGCTATACTTTTTCTGAGTATCTTCCCCAAAGAGTCAAAGATACCATATTACAATGATCATGCATACCCATGTTTACAACAGTAATAGCTAAATGTCACAGCAGATAAATGGATAAAGAAAAAAGTATATATACAATGCAGTGTCACTCAGCCATAAAGGATAAATTTCAGCCATTTACAGGAAAATGGATGCACCTTGAGATCATAATACTAAGTGAAATAAATCAGACACAAAACGTTAAGTGTTGCATGGTTTCTATACAAGAAACCCAAAGCATAAAAAAAAAAATTAAAATAGAAGAGAGGCAGATAGGAGGGACAGACTTTGTGGAGATGGGACTGGGATTTGGGGGTGGGAGATAAGAGGGAGAGGAGAAGAACTTAAACAGATTAAGATGTGGTATGTCTATCTATTAATTCCCCACAATGAATATATTATTACATATCCCAATCATGTGCCAATAAAAAAGGGGAAAAACCAAGACTATCTTGCAGAGATAGTACCTGACAATTTTCCAGACTTAAAGGAAACAAAAAGAAACAAATCAAGAATCTTGGTGAATTCTATACTGGATAAAAAAATTCACACTCACTTATATCACAGTAAAGTGATCCAAAATAATCTGAAAAATCTTAAAAGCTGCCAAGGAGAATAAGGTAATACTTTTGAGGAAGCCTCACTACAGTGACAATGCTATTGAAGACAAAGGAGGAATTTTATAGTGAGGAAATAGTAATCTATCACAATGATACAAAGTGATACACATATGCACCTAACAATGGAGCATCAAATTACATGAACAAATCAATCTTTCTCCAATGCTTGTTCTTATCATCTTCATCAAAAATCAGTTGGCTGGAGATGCACAGGTTTACTCCTAGGCTTTCTATTCTGTTTCATTGGTCTATGTGTCTGCCTTATGCCAATACAATTGCTGTTTTTCTTTTGTTTCTGGATTTTCCCCCCAGGTTTTGCTTTGTGATACTAGAGATTGAATTTAGGATCCACACATGCTAGCAAATACTCTACTGCTGAGATCTAGCTCAGCATATTATCTGCTGTTTTGATGACTGCAGGTTTGAAGGGTATTTTGAAATCAGGTCCTCCTTTGTTCTTTTTGTTCTAGACAGCTAGTGTGTGTGTGAGGGGGTTCATATGAATTTTAGATTTTTTCTAGTTCTTTGAGGAATGTTACTGGTACTGTGATAGGAATTATGCTGAATCTGTAGCTGCTTTGAGTAATAAGGATATGTTAACTATTAATTCTTCCAACCCATGAATATGGAATATCTTTTCTTTTTTTTTGTGCCCTCTTCAATTTCTTTAATCAATGTTTTATACATATTTTTCCTTATAGAAATCTTTGGTGTTTCCTGAGCTCCACACCATGTTGGAACTTGGGGCGCTGGGAAAACAAGCAGCCAGCTCACCACTCTAGTAAGTGGCTGTGAGCCTTCCAGAGCGCAGGCTAAGAATCATCCATCCCCCCAACGCCTGCCGCCTCCCCCACCCATTAGCAAATGGGAGCCAGAGATCTGAGTATCTCTTGGGAGGATCAACATATGCAATATAGCAAATAAGGGGGATTTCCTTCTACCATCTCTTTGAAGGCAAATATCTTTATCACTGTTTTGCTCTGTTCTGATTAATGGTATTGCTCTATTCGATGTTCTATTTTTATAAGGCATTTCCTTCCATTTTGCTGTACCTGATTGAAAGAACAACTATTGTAAAGAAAACAAGATATACTATTATACATATTACTGTTATCCTGGTAACCTGCTGTGAGGTTCTGTACCAACTTCACTACACTGTCTCAATTGGCTTTGTTTTGTCTTCTGCTGTATTTTACTACCTTCAAAATAAAAATAGTAATAATTTAAAAAAGAAAAGAGATAACAAAGTAACAAAATATCTCCCAAAACTCCCAACTCCCCCAAAGCTGATCCATGGGGAATGGATGAGGAGAAACTCAAAAACAAAGCAAAAGAATTATATAAGTTGATTAAAAAGTAAATAACAACAACGAAACAGATCAGTAAGGTACTGAGCAAGCTGAAATATAATTAAATAGATAATGGACTTTAAAAGCAAAAGGAGGAAAAGAAAGTGCTCTAAAGGATATAACTGCATGTAAAAGTGTGTAGGATTGATAACCATGTTGCTGAGTTTTTGTTGGATCATTGAACATAACTGTTGCAGCCTCACTGTTTGAATGTCCACTTTGTATGCTTTAATTTTGTAACTTGAACAACTAAATCTAAGAAGACAATATGTAATTCATCAACTAGTGATTTCTTACTGTTTATTGTTTTTTGAAATTCTGTACTGTTATTACCCTTTTTTCCATTTTTTTTCTTTAAATAAAATTTTAAAAAAAGAAATCTTTTGCTTCTTTAGTCAAATTTATTCCTAGGTATTTGGGGGAAGATATATTGTATTTTTTTCCATTTCTCATTTGTCTGTATAGCTGGTATTTACTTTTCCAAATGCTCCAAAAACTGTCACAAAGCAGTAATTTTCCCACACTTTGTAATACAGATGATTTTTGTCATCACTCTCCCACATTCTTCAATTCTGCTCCTCCAAACGGGCCCACTTAACCAGATGCAAAACTATTGTACTTGATTTTCCCTTTGATATTTCCTCATACTGAAACCTCAGTTTCCTGATTCCTATGTCTTTGCCTTTGTTTTCTCATTTTGAAAAAAGTAACCTTCAATAACTTTCTATAAAAGAGTGAATTGGAGGTAATTTTTTTGAGATATGACATTTTCTACAAATTACGTTAGTCTAACTTCATGCTTAATTGACAGTCTGGTCTCAGTTACTAATTCCTTCTCAGGCTCTTCCCTTGCTGAAACCTCTTTTAATTGAACTCTGAATACCCTATTTTGAGTTTTTAACTTACTTTTCATTCTTATTTTTTATCTTATCATATTTTTGTCCCACTGTCTGATAGATCACCACCCCTTTATCATCTAACCATTTTGTTGAAACTGTTCATATTTTTTTGCCTGGTAACTCTGTTATGGTTTGTGTCTAGATGTCCCCTCAAAGCCTCATGTAGTCATGGGGGGTGGTTTTGGAGGTGGCTGAATCTAGAGTTTGTGACTGCTTCATTGTCTAGTGCTGGGATTGGTGGTGTGAGTGCTGCAACCACCCTGGGGCAGGTAGCTGGCATAAAATATAAGGGAGGGAAAGAGGCTTGCTCCTCCCTTTTACTCTTGCTCTTGTTGCTTTTAGTATCTTCAGCTGCCACAAATGTTTGTCCCTCAGCCATGCCACCCTGCCATGGTGCCAGTTGATTACAGACTGAAACTTCTACAAACTGTGAGCTAAACAATAAACCTTTCATTCCTTAATTTGGGGCTTCAGGTATTTTGTCTCAGCAATGAGAGAAAAGTAACCAAGACAAGCTCTTTAATGTTATATTACCACAGGTTTTCCCTAACAGTGTCTTAGTTTCTTTGTCACTGAGACACAATATCCAATTCCCACAGCTTGTAGGAAAGGTTTATTTTGGCTAACAGTCTGTAGAAGTTTCAGTTCATAGCTGGCTCCAATGTAGAGTGCATGACAGAGTGCTCATGGCATGGCAGGCAGGCAGCAGAAAGTGATCAAGGGAAGACACAGATAGGCCCTTTTGGCCACACTCCCAGTGATACACCTCCTCTGATCAGGCTTTGCCTGCCAACATCACATTTAGCTATTTCACTATAAGCTCATGAGTGGACTAATCCACCATGAGGTTCTCACCCCCATGAATCAATCACCTTCCAAAAGCCTCATCTAATGAATGTATGAGATTTTGGAGGGATATCTAGATAGAAACCACAATAAACAGCATCCTGTTTTAAGAGATCTCCTTATCTAGTGATTATTTTAAAATTTTTATGTATTATATTGATATACATATTTACATATTTTATATATTATTTCTACATATATCTTTTCAACTTCTTGATCTTCTTTTGCACCCCAAAGACTCCCTCTATTATAGTTCCCTACTGTCTTTATTCAAATCCATGTTCCCTCCTAACCACTGTACCAAAAGGATCCCCATCACACACCCACTTAACTACACTCTAACCACTTTTGATGCCCAGTGCCAGACTAATATTCTCCAGGAACCTTCCCTCACAACTGTAAACCATGCTGGCCCCGCCATCTCCTAAAGCCTTCTTACACCCTTCAATTCAACACTATAGTTTAACAGTAATTTGCCAGCTGAGTTACATGTGAGCAATCTGCTTCATCACTAGAATGCTTCTTAAAAACAAGAACTATTGTACTTTCATTCATTCTTCCACTCCCACAGAATTTAATATAGTTAGAAGCACAAAGTCAGTACTCAATATCACCCAATTACCCAGCAATTTATATATATATATATTTGCCTATATAGATTTTTTGCTTAGATCTTAAATTGTGTTTCTGAAATTTGTAAGGTATTTCTTCCCACATGGCATGAGAGGTATTACTTCCTACCTACATGGCATGAGAAAAATGTATCATTAAATTTAATCATAATGTCCACTCTTGAGTGAAAATATGGCTATTTTGTCACCTGTGTTCCTTGGGGGAACCCTAAATTTCTAAGCCCCTCAATCTGATAATAAACTTTTAATGCAAGATAACAGGCTCATATTTTGAAAGATCACCATTACTAAAGGATGAAAACATATTTTTAGCTGGATTAACAATTACAATCAGGTAAACTAATAATTCTGAAGAGAATACAAGAAAAAAACTACAATTATGTTTGATTTCATTTTCTACACCACTGAGACATTAAAAATATATATAACATTTATTTAAAATAGATATTATCTATTACCTATATATTTTAGTATTATTAATCTATTATGAGAAAACTACATTTATTTAAAATAGATATTATCTATTACTTATATTCAGTATAATACAAAAGACATTTAAGGAAAGCTGAAAGGAAGGGGAGGGAAAAGGCAGGGGATGAAAAGAATTAAGATGTGTGATATACAGGCACCAATTTCCCACAATGAATATAATCACTGTGTCCTGCAAACAATTTTTTAAATTTTAAGAAATAGAGACATAAAAACATTTAAGGCACTAATTCCTTTAAGAGGTTTGCTATATTTTTATTTGTGATTTTTTATTACTAAATAAGGCTACCTTATGTCCATCAAAATATTGTTTTATGAGAAGTCAATATTGAAATATTACTCATTTATGAGAACTGCACTTAAAGTACATTTAAGTGACCTAGTGTTCTCTCTTTGCCTCACACAATACATTGAGTTCTGTATGTTCAAAATCACTAGCAAAATATCCGTAGAGTTTGAGAATATCATCTCTGTATGTTTAGAGCAGAAAATCACATTACTTGTCAGTTTAATAATCAAAACTACTATTTCACAACAAAACCAGTGTCACAAGAAAGTGATTTCAGAAGTATGATCTGTGGACTCACATCATCATCAATACCTAAAAATTTCTTAGAAATGCAGACTCAAGCCGACCTCAGATCCACTGAGCTAGATAGGACCAGCAATCCTATATGTTAGCAACTACTAACATGTAGGAACCGTGAACCAAATTACCCTGAACATGTGATATCTACAGAGTCATTGTTTCCTGAATATATTCTGGAAATTTAGCTTTAGATCTTGTCCAGAAAAAATTTTTATTTCCTTACTCTAATTTATCAAATGTTAACTGAAAAGACAATAAGCTGTCTCAATAATGCTAGTGAAAAATTCAATTACAGCTGTCAACAGAGAAAACTGATGCTAAGTACCTACAGACAAGCAAATAACCCCAAATTATGAACCAGAATAAGTGATTAAGTATGCCCATCAGGCATACTTTTAAAAATTATCACAGTTGGGAGCTTTATGGAAGGTACAAACAAGCATACAAGCACAATCCATCATCTTCAGTATGCAACATTCAGTCCTAGCCCAAGATGTCCAACTGCTGTGCTATGAGAGTATACTAGGTTCAGGTCACAGGCATGGGAAACCCAGACTGTCCATTGCCCCACACCTCCTGGGAAGACCAAAACACCCATTGCTGGCTCATTTGGTCCAGAGAACTTTATCCTTCTTCACTGAGCATTTGGTCCAGAGAACTTTATCCTTCTGCACTGAGCAAACACTGTGTTTTCATTTTCTACTATACATGATGATGGGTGGGGAAAAGTAGAAAATATTTGTCCAACAATTTCTGCTAATTCAGTGACTGGATTATTTCTGATACAGATAAAGCACAATTCAAATTGACTTTAAAAAGAAAAGTAAATGTATTGGCTTGTCTGACTAATGAGTGTAAAACTAGGTTTGGCATCAGATAAACAATGTGACCCACACCTAGACTGGTACTCTTCAGGTTTGTCTGTGCTACCTCCATCCCCAATATCAACTAGATTTCAATGGGCTAACAATCCATTAGGTCAAAAGACTACAGGCAACTACCAGAGCTCCACATATGCTTGGTCCTTCTTGCAACAAGGAAAGGAGAGTTTGTGTCCCGAAAACGTCGTAGGGCTTCCCACTTAGACCTGTGTGGGTTATGTTCCCAATACTGAACTAGTGACTGAGTTCAGGGGGTTGATGGAATCAAGTTCCACATGATCAGCCTTCAGAACTGGATGTGAGTCAACTCAGATTAATCTCAAAGCACCTCAGCCCTGAGGAAGTGCAGGATGGTTAAGGGAAACACTGGGTGCTGTGTCAGGAAAGAAAAAAACACCTACATAGGTCAGTAAACATCGCTTTCCATAAATCTCCAAATGAGCTAAGACACAAGATTTTAAATGATTTTTTCTTCAGATTGAAAGTGAGTGCCCTACCAGTAATCTTTAAAATTGTAAATTAAAATAATATTTTCATCTTATCAAATTCACAAAAGTTTAAAAAATTTTACTCAGAACTGTCAGGCATGGTGGTACATGCCTATAATCTCAGCACCTGAAAGGCTGAAACAGAACTGCTGCAAGTTTGAGGTAAGGCTAAGCTACAGAGTATAAGTTGAATGGCAGCCTGTCACAAAAAATTACTTAGAACTAGCAAAGGAATGGTAAAAAATACATTCCAACAGTTCTGGCAGAAATAGAAGCAATCCTTTCAAAGAATTTACATCTCAGAGTCATAAACTACACAGATCCACTGACAGCACTTCTAAGAATCTACTTCAAAGAAACTACTCCTAAATGCAGAAAGTGTCCTCTTGACAAATATTTGATACTACTTATTAATAAAAATAAAAAATCAGAAATAACCTAAATAAGCAGTAATAGAAAAATAGTCAGTTATCACTAATAGAACATATGCCTACCAGGCAAGCACTCTATCATTTAAAACGTGGAGCCCCAAGCTGGAGGCCAGCATACATTTGAGGGAAAGTATCAAAACAAACTGAAAAACTAAGACAGCAATTCAGAGGAAGCAAAGACTAAACAGTGGAAACTTTTCCAAAAGAAACAGCATTCATATTCTTATCAAGAAAAGGAAGATTCACAGAAGAAATAGTTCTTCCAAAAATTAACAGCATATACATTTTAAAAATCAAAAGAAGAGTTAGAAGACAAATTTGGAGACATCTTAGCTGGGTGTGGTAGTATGCACCTGTAGACCCAGCACTTAGGAGGACGAGGTAGGGATCACTTGAGCCTAGGAATTGGAGGCTGGCATGGGCATTATAGTGAGAATCTTTCCAAAAAAGGGGGAGTTGGACAAGGGGGGAAGGAGGGAGGATACCAAGAAAAACACCAGAAATCTCACCAAAAGCCAAAGGAAAAAAGTGAAGAAAAACGGGGTTACAATATTAGAGAATTAACCCAGAAATTCCAATAATTGTTACCTAGAAGTTCCAGACAGTGAATAAACTGGAAAATAAATTATCAGTAATTCTCAAAATCAATTTTCCCAGAACTAAAAAATATGACTTTGCACATTAAAAGAGTCCATCAAATGCCAGCACCAAGACACATCATGGCAAAATAACTGCACTAGAAACAATGGAAAGATCCTATAACAGTGCTGGTGAGCAGAGTCCTGTCAGCATGGACCCAAGTCACCCCAGCAGCTGAGCATCAGATAACAATGTTTTTTTTTTTAAATTAAAACCTCAGTATTCAGTTTTAATTGCAGTGTTGGAACTTTCTGATAATTAAATGGGATTGGGGTTGTAATTTGTGCACTAGGTCTCTATAAGTTTTGCCATCATTGTCCTATAACTTGAGAATTTATTCATGGAAAGGATCACAAATTATACTGAAGTTTTCAATATCCAGAATGGAAGCTAGAATAAAGAAACTAATACCTTTATTTTAAGGGAAAATGATTGCCATACTGGACTTTTACTAGCCATCCCAAATGTGTAACTGAAGATATTCTCAGACAAAGAGTATCCAAGATATAGACCCTTTCTCAGAAAGCTACTTGAGGATTCCTAATATAGAGGAAGACAGGGAATCCAAGGAATAGGGCATCTTTGTCCTATCCTTTTCAAGGCAATTTAATAAAATACCATAACCTGAGTGGCTTAAAAATAAGAGAAATTTTTTTCTCAAAGTTCTGGAGGCTGGGAAGACTTAGACCAAAGTGTGAATCTTCTAGGTAACAAACCTCTAAGTAACAATTATTGGAATTTCTGGGTTAATTCTCTAATATTGTAACCCCTTTTTTCACTTTTTTCCTTTGGCTTTTGGTGAGATTTCTGGTGTTTTTCTTGGTATCCTCTCTCCTTCCCCCCTTGTCCAACTCCCCCTTTTTTGGAAAGATTCTCACTATAGATTCAAGGTCTGGTGAGGTGCTGCTTCCTGTTTCACAGCCAACCATCTTCTTGCCGTGTCCTCACTTGGGAAAGAATGAAGGAGCCCCCCGGAGTCTCTTCGGTAACAACTAATTTCATTCATGAGGGTTCTGTAATCCTAACCTAATCCCCCACCTCCCACTACCACTATATCAGGATTAGGCTGGGTACAAATTGGGGTGGTGGCACAAACATTCAGTCTACAACAATCGGGGATGGTGAAAGCAAAAGCCGAGATGATAACTGCAGCAGAGGGAGCCACCAGACCAGACTGGAGTGCATTAACAGGCTCTGGCAGTGGCTTCCTCATTACAATGAAATTAAGAGACTCCTGACTGTTTCTTTTTTTTCCCACAATTTTTTTTTATTTAAAGAGAAAAAAAAACATGTAAAGGGTAGAGGTAATACAGAATTCAAAAAAAAGATAAACAATAAGAAATCACTAGTTGGTAAATTACATATTGTCCTCTTAGAAATAGTTGCTCGTTACAAAATTAAAGCATACAAAGTAGATAGTCAAACAGTGAGAGTGTAAACAGCTACGCATGCATGAATCTCTGCATGTATTTCTATGCTTTCTGTATTAGAGGGAAAAACAAAACTTAGCAAGACAAAACAAAATAAATTCCTATAAAAACATGAAACCAAAAAGTCATATAAAACCACAGTACAAGGTGATCTACAATGATTGCTGTGTTGTTTCTTATTATCTTCAATAGAATGTCTATATCATCAGGCATAATTGAATATAGCAGTATAATTGAGTATAGCAGTAAATTATAATAGTAGTAAAAATAAAACATTGTAGACAGTATAAAACTTCAAAGGCAGGTAATAATCAAACCACAGTGGATATTCTAGTAGATCTTGTTATCTTAAGTGCAGTTGCCTATACTCTGACTTGATACTATCAATCATAACAGCTCTGAATAAAATCTATCAATACAAAACTGCAATCCAACAAACCAGATTCGATTACGATCAATCATGGTAAAACAGTGTAGGTTTTACAGCGCTTTAGATTAAGCTAATAGGAAATTAAGGATGATTACCATACTATATCCTGTTATTTTTGGGATTACTGTCTGTGCCCTCAAATCTAGTACAGGTAGAATGACTGGAACAGAATATAATACATCAAGGCAGAGTAGTGTGAGTAACATGGGTTTTAAATACTGGTGCAATTTTAACAATATAGTGTATCAAGGCCATCTATGTTAGAGTTTCTAGTTATCCTTCTCTGCCTCATTTCTGCCATATTTTCCTGCCTTTGTCTACTTTTCTCCTTCATTCTACTGCCTGCCCCACTCATTGAGGCCTTTCTGCCACTGTTCCTAAAATCCTGGTATTTTTTTTCTCTCTCTCTAGAATGTCCTTCAGTATTCTCAGTAGGGTTGGATTGGTGGTCACAAACTCCCCCAGTTCCTCTTTGTCATGGAAGCATCTTATTTCTCCATCAACTTCTAGTGACAGTTTTGCAGGGAACATCAATCTGGGCTGGAGGTTATTCTCTTTCAGGGCTTGGAATACTTCACTCCAAGCTCCTCTTGATCTGATGGTCTGTGTGGAGAAGTCAGCTGTGATTCTGATGGGCTTACATTTATAGGTAATCTGTTTCTTTTCTCTGATGGCTTTTAATATTGTTTTTATATTGAATTTCTGGCATCTTGATTATTATATGTCTGGGTGTAGCTCTGTTTTGGTTGTAGGTGGCTGGGGTTCTCTATGCCTCACATAACCAAATGTCATTTTCTTTTCCCATGCTTGGGAAGTTTTCCTTAATTATTTCCATGAATAGCCTTTGTAATTCACCTGTATGTATTCCTGCTTCTTTGTTCACATTTCTTATTCTTAAATTGTAGATTCTCTTGTCATCTTCTAGCCTTTGTATTGTTACTGCCTGTTTCCTTGTTATTTTTAAGAGATCTTTCATCATCACACACTGCCAACTTGCCTTCAAGTTTTGATAGTTTATCCTTAATTTCTTTTAAGGAGTTTTGCCAGCTTTCAATGGAGTTTTTAATTTTCTGGTAGTCTCTTTGAATCTGCTTCATGTATTCTAGATTTTCTTTATATTCTTTATCAAATATTTCTCTCCTTTTTTTGTGTTCCTCCCTTCTTCCATCTGTATCATCCTGAGAGATGCTTCCTGAGAGCATTTTATTACTCTACTCATATCCTGCTTTACCTGATTTAATATTTCAGTTTTGAGCTCATCTACAAAGTCCTGAAGATATCTCTTAATGTCCATTGAAGCCATGTCTGATGTTGTGTGTTTGTTGCCCTGTCTCCATTGTTTTTCCTTCTCCTGGTTCAGTGTTCTCAGGGTTCTGGGCTGGGGGCCTCCTCCTACCTCTCTCTCCTGTCATGGCCTTGGCTTCCTGCACACAGGTTACAGTGTAGGTCCCAGCCCCCTTCCCTGTTGGCCATGGTTCCTCTGAAGCATGCTGGCGAGGGACCTCTGCCCTCTCCTGTCTGCCCTCCCCACCGGGCCAACCAAACTTCAGGGGCCTTTCACTCAGTTAATGCATGCTAGGCACAGGGAATCAATTTGGGATGCCTCATTGGGTCCCAGCCAGGGGCGC